>CM065475.1:24213718-24427134 GCA_032872505.1 Leptopilina syphax | reverse complement strand
ATTTTTTTTTTTAAATTTGCATATTTATTAGTCTGCTTTTTTTGGTCTTTTTTGTCAGACCTTCTTTGCCGTAGAAAAATCTTGTCCTATTGGGGGCCGTGTCGTGAATAAAAACTTAGTTCATCTTATGCTAATACACCTTCTCTCTAAACATTAGAATCGACAATTGCATTCTCTTACACAAATTTAAAAAAAAAATTTCCAAAAAAGTACACAAAATATTGAGATTTATAGTGAGTGAACTGTGATGCATTGAGCCGTAAACATGAGGAAAGCAAAACATTATTAAAAACATATCGAAACACTTCCTCTTTATTCTTATTAGATGCTCAATTTAGGTAAACCAAATACAAAATTGGGGAACAAAAAAGATCTCACTAAAATTTTTCAGAAAATTCTGACTTTTTTTGTTTGTTTTCCAATAAAATTTGTTTTTACATTAGCTCATCAAAAATGAGGAAAGTCTAGGATTTCGTTGGCGATTTTGAAGCTATGTCCTAATTTTTGCTTCAATTCTTTACGTTTCATGTCCCCCCTGTATTCCAAAAAAAATGGTTTTTAGGAAAAAGTGTCTGTCCGTCTGTCTGTCCCTCTGTCTGTCTGTCTGTCTGTCTGTCTGTCTGTCTGTAGAAAAACATTTGTTCGCCACAGATAACTCGAATAAATTTGTTATGAATCGTCTTGCAATTTTGGACTCTTTGTTTGTCCATAAAAATGATCGGCCTGAGTTCGTAGAGGCAGACCATTTCGTCAAAAAAACAACATGAATAATACAAATTTTTGAAATTTTTCAAATATTTTGTATTTTTTACATTTTTCAAAAAAAAAATTTTTTTTACTTTTTATTCCTTTAATTTGGTGCAAAAACAACATCAACGTTTTCCTTTAGACCACTTTTGTGTTACAACAAATAATAAAAAAGTTGTGAATTTTTTTTTTTTTAATATTTGATATTTATTGTTGCTTTTTTTGGACTTTTTGTCAGCCTTCTTTGCAGTAGAAAATTTGTCCTAGTGGGGCCGTGTGAATAAAAATTAGTTCATATTATGCTAATACCACCTTTCTTAACATTAGAATCGGTCATTTCGCATCTCCTTACACAAATTTAAAAAAAAAATTTCCCAAAAAAGTACAAATAATTTGAGATTTATAGTGAGTGAACACATTAGCCCGAAACATGAGAGAACAAACTATTTTAAAAAACATATCGAAACCTTCCTTCTTTTTCTTTTAGATGCCAAATTTAGGTAAAAAAATTACAAATTAGGGAACAAAAAAAGAACTCAAAAAAAAAAAATTTTCCAAAAATTCTGCGCTTTTTTTGATTTTGTCCATAAAAATTTTCGTTTTTTAACATTCTCACATCAAAAATGGAGAAAGTCTTGGGTTTGAGTTGCGATTTTGAGCTAAAGTCTTATTTTGCTAATTCTTTATGTTTCATGACCCCCCTGATTCCAAATAAAAAATGGTTTTTAGAAAAGTGTCTGTCGTCTGTCTGTCATCTTGTCTGTCTGTGTCTGTCTGTCTGTGCTGTTGTCTGTAGAAAAATTTGTCCGCACGATAACTCGAATAAAAATTTTTTATTGAATCGGTCTTGCAATTTGGCACACTTTTTTTGTCCATAAAAATGAAGCCTGAGTTCGTGGGGCAGACCCATTTCGTCAAAAAACAACTAAAATACAAATATTTTGAAATTTTCAAAATTTTGTATTTTTACCAATTTTCAAAAATAAAAATTTTTTTTAATTTTTTCCTTAAATTTGGTTGCACAAATATACAAAAACATACTTTTCCTTTAGACACTTTTCAGCTACACCAAATATAATAAAAACAGTATGTGAATTTTTTTTTTTTAAATTTGTCTATTTATTGTTGCTTTTTTTGGACTTTACTGTCAGTCACTTCTTTGCAGTAGAAAATTTGTCCTATTGGGGGCCGTGTGAATAAAAAATTAGTATCAGATTATGCTAATACACCTTTTCTTAACATTAGAATCGACAATTGCATCTCTTACACAAATTTAAAAAAAAAATTTCCACTAAAAAAAAGTACAAAAAAAATTGAGATTTATAGTGAGTTTGAACGATTAGCCGAAACATGAGAAATACATTAAAAACATATCGAAACCTTCACTTTTTTTCTTTTAGTTGCCAAATTTTAGGTAAATATAACAAAATTGGGAACAAAAAAGAACTCAAAATTTTCAAAAATTCTGCCTTTTTTTGATTTTTTTCCATAAAATTTGTTTTTTACATTCTCTTACAAAAATGAGGAAAGTCTTGGATTTGTGCGATTTTGAGCCAATGTCTAATTTTGCTAAATCTTTACGTTTCATGACCCCCTGATTCCAAAAAAAATGGTTTTTTAGATAAGTGTCTGTCCGTCTGTCTGTCCCTCTGTCCTGTCTGTTCTGTCTGTCATGTAGTCTGTCTGTAGAAAAATTTGTCGCCAAGGTATAACTCGAATAAATTTTTATTGAATCGTCTTGCAATTTTGGGCACACTTTTTTAGTCCATATAAAATGAAGCCTGAGTTCGTTGGGCAGCCCATTTCGTCAAAAACAACAAAAATACAAAATTTTGAAATTTTCAAAATTTTGTATTTTTTACAATTTTCAAAAAAAAAATTTTTTTTAATTTTTTCCTTAAATTTGGTGGCAAAAACAAACAAACTTTCCTTTAGACACTTTTCAGTACAACAAAAAATAAAAAAGTTGTGAATTTTTTTTTTTTAAATTTGCTATTTATTGTTGCTTTTTTTGGACTTTTTGTCAGCCTTCTTTGCAGTAGAAAATTTGTCCTATTGGGGCCGTGTGAATAAAAATTAGTTCATATTATGCTAATACACCTTGCTTAAACATTAGAATCGACAATTGCATCTCTTACACAAATTTAAAAAAAAAATTTCCAAAAAAAGTACAAAAAATTGAGATTTATAGTGAGGTGAAGCATTAGCCGAAACATGAGAAAAACATTAAAAACATATCGAAACCTTCCTTTTTTTCTTTTAGATGCCAGATTTAGGTAAAAATACAAAATTGGGAACAAAAAAAGAACTCAAAATTTTCAAAAATTCTGCCTTTTTTTGATTTTTTTCCATAAAATTTGTTTTTACATTCTCATCAAAAATGAGAAAGTCTTGGATTTGTGCGATTTTGAGCAATGTCTAATTTTGCTAAATCTTTACGTTTCATGACCCCCTGATTCCAAAAAAATGGTTTTTAGAAAAGTGTCTGTCCGTCTGTCTGTCCCTCTGTCTGTCTGTCTGTCTGTCGTCTGTCTGTAGAAAAATTTGTCGCCACGATAACTCGAATAAATTTTTATGAATCGTCTTGCAATTTGGCACACTTTTTTAGTCCATAAAAATGAAGCCTGAGTTCGTTGGGCAGCCCATTTCGTCAAAAAACAACAAAAATACAAAATTTTGAAATTTTCAAAATTTTGTATTTTTTACAATTTTCAAAAAAAAAATTTTTTTTAATTTTTTCCTTATATTTGGTGCAAAAACAAACAACTTTTCCTTTAGACACTTTTCAGTACAACAAAAAATAAAAAAGTTGTGAATTTTTTTTTTTTAAATTTGCTATTTATTGTTGCTTTTTTTGGACTTTTTGTCAGCCTTCTTTGCAGTAGAAAATTTGTCCTATTGGGGCCGTCGTGAATAAAAATTAGTTCATATTATGCTAATACACCTTTCTTAACATTAGAATCGACAATTGCATCTCTTACACAAATTTAAAAAAAAAATTTCCAAAAAAAGTACAAAAAAATTGAGATTTATAGTGAGTGAAGCATTAGCCGAAACATGAGAAAACATTAAAAACATATCGAAACCTTCCTTTTTTTCTTTTAGATGCCAAATTTAGGTAAAAATACAAAATTGGGAACAAAAAAGAACTCAAAATTTTCAAAAATTCTGCCTTTTTTTGATTTTTTCCATAAAATTTGTTTTTACATTCTCATCAAAAATGAGAAAGTCTTGGATTTGTGCGATTTTGAGCAATGTCTAATTTTGCTAAATCTTTACGTTTCATGACCCCCTGATTCCAAAAAAATGGTTTTTAGAAAAGTGTCTGTCCGTCTGTCTGTCCCTCTGTCTGTCTGTCTGTCTGTCTGTCGTCTGTCTGTAGAAAAATTTGTCGCCACGATAACTCGAATAAATTTTTATGAATCGTCTTGCAATTTGGCACACTTTTTTAGTCCATAAAAATGAAGCCTGAGTTCGTTGGGCAGCCCATTTCGTCAAAAAACAACAAAAATACAAAATTTTGAAATTTTCAAAATTTTGTATTTTTTACAATTTTCAAAAAAAAAAATTTTTTTTAATTTTTTCCTTAAATTTGGTGCAAAAAACAAACAACTTTTCCTTTAGACACTTTTCAGTACAACAAAAAAATAAAAAAGTTGTGAATTTTTTTTTTTTAAATTTGCTATTTATTGTTGCTTTTTTTGGACTTTTTGTCAGCCTTCTTTGCAGTTAGAAAATTTGTCCTATTGGGGCCGTGTGAATAAAAATTAGTTCATATTATGCTAATACACCTTTCTTAACATTAGAATCGACAATTGCATCTCTTACACAAATTTAAAAAAAAAATTTCCAAAAAAGTACAAAAAATTGAGATTTATAGTGAGTGAAGCATTAGCCGAAACATGAGAAAACATTAAAAACATATCGAAACCTTCCTTTTTTTCTTTTAGATGCCAAATTTAGGTAAAAATACAAAAATTGGGAACAAAAAAGAACTCAAAATTTTCAAAAATTCTGACCTTTTTTTGATTTTTTCCATAAAATTTGTTTTTACATTCTCATCAAAAATGAGAAAGTCTTGGATTTGTGCGATTTTGAGCAATGTCTAATTTTGCTAAATCTTTACGTTTCATGACCCCCTGATTCCAAAAAAATGGTTTTTAGAAAAGTGTCTGTCCGTCTGTCTGTCCCTCTGTCTGTCTGTCTGTCTGTCTGTCGTCTGTCTGTAGAAAAAATTTGTCGCCACGATAACTCGAATAAATTTTTATGAATCGTCTTGCAATTTGGCACACTTTTTTAGTCCATAAAAATGAAGCCTGAGTTCGTTGGGCAGCCCATTTCGTCAAAAAACAACAAAAATACAAAATTTTGAAATTTTCAAAATTTTGTATTTTTTACAATTTTCAAAAAAAAAATTTTTTTTAATTTTTTCCTTAAATTTGGTGCAAAAACAAACAACTTTTCCTTTAGACACTTTTCAGTACAAACAAAAAATAAAAAAGTTGTGAATTTTTTTTTTTTAAATTTGCTATTTATTGTTGCTTTTTTTGGACTTTTTGTCAGCCTTCTTTGCAGTAGAAAATTTGTCCTATTGGGGCCGTGTGAATAAAAATTAGTTCATATTATGCTAATACACCTTTCTTAACATTAGAATCGACAATTGCATCTCTTACACAAATTTAAAAAAAAAATTTCCAAAAAAGTACAAAAAATTGAGATTTATAGTGAGTGAAGCATTAGCCGAAACATGAGAAAACATTAAAAACATATCGAAACCTTCCTTTTTTTCTTTTAGATGCCAAATTTAGGTAAAAATACAAAATTGGGAACAAAAAAGAACTCAAAATTTTCAAAAAATTCTGCCTTTTTTTGATTTTTTCCATAAAATTTGTTTTTACATTCTCATCAAAAATGAGAAAAGTCTTGGATTTGTGCGATTTTGAGCAATGTCTAATTTTGCTAAATCTTTACGTTTCATGACCCCTGATTCCAAAAAAATGGTTTTTAGAAAAGTGTCTGTCCGTCTGTCTGTCCCTCTGTCTGTCTGTCTGTCTGTCTGTCGTCTGTCTGTAGAAAAATTTGTCGCCACGATAACTCGAATAAATTTTTATGAATCGTCTTGCAATTTGGCACACTTTTTTAGTCCATAAAAATGAAGCCTGAGTTCGTTGGGCAGCCCATTTCGTCAAAAAACAACAAAAATACAAAATTTTGAAATTTTCAAAATTTTGTATTTTTTACAATTTTCAAAAAAAAAATTTTTTTTAATTTTTTCCTTAAATTTGGTTGCAAAAACAAACAACTTTTCCTTTAGACACTTTTCAGTACAACAAAAAATAAAAAAGTTGTGAATTTTTTTTTTTTAAATTTGCTATTTATTGTTGCTTTTTTTGGACTTTTTGTCAGCCTTCTTTGCAGTAGAAAAATTTGTCCTATTGGGGCCGTGTGAATAAAAATTAGTTCATATTATGCTAATACACCTTTCTTAACATTAGAATCGACAATTGCATCTCTTACACAAATTTAAAAAAAAAATTTCCAAAAAAGTACAAAAAATTGAGATTTATAGTGAGTGAAGCATTAGCCGAAACATGAGGAAAACATTAAAAACATATCGAAACCTTCCTTTTTTTCTTTTAGATGCCAAATTTAGGTAAAAATACAAAATTGGGAACAAAAAAGAACTCAAAATTTTCAAAAAATTCTGCCTTTTTTTGATTTTTTCCATAAAATTTGTTTTTACATTCTCATCAAAAATGAGAAAGTCTTGGATTTGTGCGATTTTGAGACAATGTCTAATTTTGCTAAATCTTTACGTTTCATGACCCCCTGATTCCAAAAAAATGGTTTTTAGAAAAGTGTCTGTCCGTCTGTCTGTCCCTCTGTCTGTCTGTCTGTCTGTCTGTCGTCTGTCTGTAGAAAAATTTGTCGCCACGATAACTCGAATAAATTTTTATGAATCGTCTTGCAATTTGGCACACTTTTTTAGTCCATAAAAATGAAGCCTGAGTTCGTTGGGCAGCCCATTTCGTCAAAAAACAACAAAAATACAAAATTTTGAAATTTTCAAAATTTTGTATTTTTTACAATTTTCAAAAAAAAAATTTTTTTTTAATTTTTTCCTTAAATTTGGTGCAAAAACAAACAACTTTTCCTTTAGACACTTTTCAGTACAACAAAAAATAAAAAAGTTGTGAATTTTTTTTTTTTAAATTTGCTATTTATTGTTGCTTTTTTTGGACTTTTTGTCAGCCTTCTTTGCAGTAGAAAATTTGTCCTATTGGGGCCGTGTGAATAAAAATTAGTTCATATTATGCTAATACACCTTTCTTAACATTAGAATCGACAATTGCATCTCTTACACAAATTTAAAAAAAAAATTTCCAAAAAAGTACAAAAAATTGAGATTTATAGTGAGTGAAGCATTAGCCGAAACATGAGAAAACATTAAAAACATATCGAAACCTTCCTTTTTTTCTTTTAGATGCCAAATTTAGGTAAAAATACAAAATTGGGAACAAAAAAGAACTCAAAATTTTCAAAAATTCTGCCTTTTTTTGATTTTTTCCATAAAATTTGTTTTTACATTCTCATCAAAAATGAGAAAGTCTTGGATTTGTGCGATTTTGAGCAATGTCTAATTTTGCTAAATCTTTACGTTTCATGACCCCCTGATTCCAAAAAAATGGTTTTTAGAAAAGTGTCTGTCCGTCTGTCTGTCCCTCTGTCTGTCTGTCTGTCTGTCTGTCGTCTGTCTGTAGAAAAATTTGTCGCCACGATAACTCGAATAAATTTTTATGAATCGTCTTGCAATTTGGCACACTTTTTTAGTCCATAAAAATGAAGCCTGAGTTCGTTGGGCAGCCCATTTCGTCAAAAAACAACAAAAATACAAAATTTTGAAATTTTCAAAATTTTGTATTTTTTACAATTTTCAAAAAAAAAATTTTTTTTAATTTTTTCCTTAAATTTGGTGCAAAAACAAACAACTTTTCCTTTAGACACTTTTCAGTACAACAAAAAATAAAAAAGTTGTGAATTTTTTTTTTTTAAATTTGCTATTTATTGTTGCTTTTTTTGGACTTTTTGTCAGCCTTCTTTGCAGTAGAAAATTTGTCCTATTGGGGCCGTGTGAATAAAAATTAGTTCATATTATGCTAATACACCTTTCTTAACATTAGAATCGACAATTGCATCTCTTACACAAATTTAAAAAAAAAATTTCCAAAAAAGTACAAAAAATTGAGATTTATAGTGAGTGAAGCATTAGCCGAAACATGAGAAAACATTAAAAACATATCGAAACCTTCCTTTTTTTCTTTTAGATGCCAAATTTAGGTAAAAATACAAAATTGGGAACAAAAAAGAACTCAAAATTTTCAAAAATTCTGCCTTTTTTTGATTTTTTCCATAAAATTTGTTTTTACATTCTCATCAAAAATGAGAAAGTCTTGGATTTGTGCGATTTTGAGCAATGTCTAATTTTGCTAAATCTTTACGTTTCATGACCCCCTGATTCCAAAAAAATGGTTTTTAGAAAAGTGTCTGTCCGTCTGTCTGTCCCTCTGTCTGTCTGTCTGTCTGTCTGTCGTCTGTCTGTAGAAAAATTTGTCGCCACGATAACTCGAATAAATTTTTATGAATCGTCTTGCAATTTGGCACACTTTTTTAGTCCATAAAAATGAAGCCTGAGTTCGTTGGGCAGCCCATTTCGTCAAAAAACAACAAAAATACAAAATTTTGAAATTTTCAAAATTTTGTATTTTTTACAATTTTCAAAAAAAAAATTTTTTTTAATTTTTTCCTTAAATTTGGTGCAAAAACAAACAACTTTTCCTTTAGACACTTTTCAGTACAACAAAAAATAAAAAAGTTGTGAATTTTTTTTTTTTAAATTTGCTATTTATTGTTGCTTTTTTTGGACTTTTTGTCAGCCTTCTTTGCAGTAGAAAATTTGTCCTATTGGGGCCGTGTGAATAAAAATTAGTTCATATTATGCTAATACACCTTTCTTAACATTAGAATCGACAATTGCATCTCTTACACAAATTTAAAAAAAAAATTTCCAAAAAAGTACAAAAAATTGAGATTTATAGTGAGTGAAGCATTAGCCGAAACATGAGAAAACATTAAAAACATATCGAAACCTTCCTTTTTTTCTTTTAGATGCCAAATTTAGGTAAAAATACAAAATTGGGAACAAAAAAGAACTCAAAATTTTCAAAAATTCTGCCTTTTTTTGATTTTTTCCATAAAATTTGTTTTTACATTCTCATCAAAAATGAGAAAGTCTTGGATTTGTGCGATTTTGAGCAATGTCTAATTTTGCTAAATCTTTACGTTTCATGACCCCCTGATTCCAAAAAAATGGTTTTTAGAAAAGTGTCTGTCCGTCTGTCTGTCCCTCTGTCTGTCTGTCTGTCTGTCTGTCGTCTGTCTGTAGAAAAATTTGTCGCCACGATAACTCGAATAAATTTTTATGAATCGTCTTGCAATTTGGCACACTTTTTTAGTCCATAAAAATGAAGCCTGAGTTCGTTGGGCAGCCCATTTCGTCAAAAAAACAACAAAAATACAAAATTTTGAAATTTTCAAAATTTTGTATTTTTTACAATTTTCAAAAAAAAAATTTTTTTTAATTTTTTCCTTAAATTTGGTGCAAAAACAAACAACTTTTCCTTTAGACACTTTTCAGTACAACAAAAAATAAAAAAGTTGTGAATTTTTTTTTTTTAAATTTGCTATTTATTGTTGCTTTTTTTGGACTTTTTGTCAGCCTTCTTTGCAGTAGAAAATTTGTCCTATTGGGGCCGTGTGAATAAAAATTAGTTCATATTATGCTAATACACCTTTCTTAACATTAGAATCGACAATTGCATCTCTTACACAAATTTAAAAAAAAATTTCCAAAAAAGTACAAAAAATTGAGATTTATAGTGAGTGAAGCATTAGCCGAAACATGAGAAAACATTAAAAACATATCGAAACCTTCCTTTTTTTCTTTTAGATGCCAAATTTAGGTAAAAATACAAAATTGGGAACAAAAAAGAACTCAAAATTTTCAAAAATTCTGCCTTTTTTTGATTTTTTCCATAAAATTTGTTTTTACATTCTCATCAAAAATGAGAAAGTCTTGGATTTGTGCGATTTTGAGCAATGTCTAATTTTGCTAAATCTTTACGTTTCATGACCCCCTGATTCCAAAAAAATGGTTTTTAGAAAAGTGTCTGTCCGTCTGTCTGTCCCTCTGTCTGTCTGTCTGTCTGTCTGTCGTCTGTCTGTAGAAAAATTTGTCGCCACGATAACTCGAATAAATTTTTATGAATCGTCTTGCAATTTGGCACACTTTTTTAGTCCATAAAAATGAAGCCTGAGTTCGTTGGGCAGCCCATTTCGTCAAAAAACAACAAAAATACAAAATTTTGAAATTTTCAAAATTTTGTATTTTTTACAATTTTCAAAAAAAAATTTTTTTTAATTTTTTCCTTAAATTTGGTGCAAAAACAAACAACTTTTCCTTTAGACACTTTTCAGTACAACAAAAAATAAAAAAGTTGTGAATTTTTTTTTTTTAAATTTGCTATTTATTGTTGCTTTTTTTGGACTTTTTGTCAGCCTTCTTTGCAGTAGAAAATTTGTCCTATTGGGGCCGTGTGAATAAAAATTAGTTCATATTATGCTAATACACCTTTCTTAACATTAGAATCGACAATTGCATCTCTTACACAAATTTAAAAAAAAAATTTCCAAAAAAGTACAAAAAATTGAGATTTATAGTGAGTGAAGCATTAGCCGAAACATGAGAAAACATTAAAAACATATCGAAACCTTCCTTTTTTTCTTTTAGATGCCAAATTTAGGTAAAAATACAAAATTGGGAACAAAAAAGAACTCAAAATTTTCAAAAATTCTGCCTTTTTTTGATTTTTTCCATAAAATTTGTTTTTACATTCTCATCAAAAATGAGAAAGTCTTGGATTTGTGCGATTTTGAGCAATGTCTAATTTTGCTAAATCTTTACGTTTCATGACCCCCTGATTCCAAAAAAATGGTTTTTAGAAAAGTGTCTGTCCGTCTGTCTGTCCCTCTGTCTGTCTGTCTGTCTGTCTGTCGTCTGTCTGTAGAAAAATTTGTCGCCACGATAACTCGAATAAATTTTTATGAATCGTCTTGCAATTTGGCACACTTTTTTAGTCCATAAAAATGAAGCCTGAGTTCGTTGGGCAGCCCATTTCGTCAAAAAACAACAAAAATACAAAATTTTGAAATTTTCAAAATTTTGTATTTTTTACAATTTTCAAAAAAAAAATTTTTTTTAATTTTTTCCTTAAATTTGGTGCAAAAACAAACAACTTTTCCTTTAGACACTTTTCAGTACAACGAAAAATAAAAAAGTTGTGAATTTTTTTTTTTTAAATTTGCTATTTATTGTTGCTTTTTTTGGACTTTTTGTCAGCCTTCTTTGCAGTAGAAAATTTGTCCTATTGGGGCCGTGTGAATAAAAATTAGTTCATATTATGCTAATACACCTTTCTTAACATTAGAATCGACAATTGCATCTCTTACACAAATTTAAAAAAAAAATTTCCAAAAAAGTACAAAAAATTGAGATTTATAGTGAGTGAAGCATTAGCCGAAACATGAGAAAACATTAAAAACATATCGAAACCTTCCTTTTTTTCTTTTAGATGCCAAATTTAGGTAAAAATACAAAATTGGGAACAAAAAAGAACTCAAAATTTTCAAAAATTCTGCCTTTTTTTGATTTTTTCCATAAAATTTGTTTTTACATTCTCATCAAAAATGAGAAAGTCTTGGATTTGTGCGATTTTGAGCAATGTCTAATTTTGCTAAATCTTTACGTTTCATGACCCCCTGATTCCAAAAAAATGGTTTTTAGAAAAGTGTCTGTCCGTCTGTCTGTCCCTCTGTCTGTCTGTCTGTCTGTCTGTCGTCTGTCTGTAGAAAAATTTGTCGCCACGATAACTCGAATAAATTTTTATGAATCGTCTTGCAATTTGGCACACTTTTTTAGTCCATAAAAATGAAGCCTGAGTTCGTTGGGCAGCCCATTTCGTCAAAAAACAACAAAAATACAAAATTTTGAAATTTTCAAAATTTTGTATTTTTTACAATTTTCAAAAAAAAAATTTTTTTTAATTTTTTCCTTAAATTTGGTGCAAAAACAAACAACTTTTCCTTTAGACACTTTTCAGTACAACAAAAAATAAAAAAGTTGTGAATTTTTTTTTTTTAAATTTGCTATTTATTGTTGCTTTTTTTGGACTTTTTGTCAGCCTTCTTTGCAGTAGAAAATTTGTCCTATTGGGGCCGTGTGAATAAAAATTAGTTCATATTATGCTAATACACCTTTCTTAACATTAGAATCGACAATTGCATCTCTTACACAAATTTAAAAAAAAAATTTCCAAAAAAGTACAAAAAATTGAGATTTATAGTGAGTGAAGCATTAGCCGAAACATGAGAAAACATTAAAAACATATCGAAACCTTCCTTTTTTTCTTTTAGATGCCAAATTTAGGTAAAAATACAAAATTGGGAACAAAAAAGAACTCAAAATTTTCAAAAATTCTGCCTTTTTTTGATTTTTTCCATAAAATTTGTTTTTACATTCTCATCAAAAATGAGAAAGTCTTGGATTTGTGCGATTTTGAGCAATGTCTAATTTTGCTAAATCTTTACGTTTCATGACCCCCTGATTCCAAAAAAATGGTTTTTAGAAAAGTGTCTGTCCGTCTGTCTGTCCCTCTGTCTGTCTGTCTGTCTGTCTGTCGTCTGTCTGTAGAAAAATTTGTCGCCACGATAACTCGAATAAATTTTTATGAATCGTCTTGCAATTTGGCACACTTTTTTAGTCCATAAAAATGAAGCCTGAGTTCGTTGGGCAGCCCATTTCGTCAAAAAACAACAAAAATACAAAATTTTGAAATTTTCAAAATTTTGTATTTTTTACAATTTTCAAAAAAAAAATTTTTTTTAATTTTTTCCTTAAATTTGGTGCAAAAACAAACAACTTTTCCTTTAGACACTTTTCAGTACAACAAAAAATAAAAAAGTTGTGAATTTTTTTTTTTTAAATTTGCTATTTATTGTTGCTTTTTTTGGACTTTTTGTCAGCCTTCTTTGCAGTAGAAAATTTGTCCTATTGGGGCCGTGTGAATAAAAATTAGTTCATATTATGCTAATACACCTTTCTTAACATTAGAATCGACAATTGCATCTCTTACACAAATTTAAAAAAAAAATTTCCAAAAAAGTACAAAAAATTGAGATTTATAGTGAGTGAAGCATTAGCCGAAACATGAGAAAACATTAAAAACATATCGAAACCTTCCTTTTTTTCTTTTAGATGCCAAATTTAGGTAAAAATACAAAATTGGGAACAAAAAAGAACTCAAAATTTTCAAAAATTCTGCCTTTTTTTGATTTTTTCCATAAAATTTGTTTTTACATTCTCATCAAAAATGAGAAAGTCTTGGATTTGTGCGATTTTGAGCAATGTCTAATTTTGCTAAATCTTTACGTTTCATGACCCCCTGATTCCAAAAAAATGGTTTTTAGAAAAGTGTCTGTCCGTCTGTCTGTCCCTCTGTCTGTCTGTCTGTCTGTCTGTCGTCTGTCTGTAGAAAAATTTGTCGCCACGATAACTCGAATAAATTTTTATGAATCGTCTTGCAATTTGGCACACTTTTTTAGTCCATAAAAATGAAGCCTGAGTTCGTTGGGCAGCCCATTTCGTCAAAAAACAACAAAAATACAAAATTTTGAAATTTTCAAAATTTTGTATTTTTTACAATTTTCAAAAAAAAATTTTTTTTAATTTTTTCCTTAAATTTGGTGCAAAAACAAACAACTTTTCCTTTAGACACTTTTCAGTACAACAAAAAATAAAAAAGTTGTGAATTTTTTTTTTTTAAATTTGCTATTTATTGTTGCTTTTTTTGGACTTTTTGTCAGCCTTCTTTGCAGTAGAAAATTTGTCCTATTGGGGCCGTGTGAATAAAAATTAGTTCATATTATGCTAATACACCTTTCTTAACATTAGAATCGACAATTGCATCTCTTACACAAATTTAAAAAAAAAATTTCCAAAAAAGTACAAAAAATTGAGATTTATAGTGAGTGAAGCATTAGCCGAAACATGAGAAAACATTAAAAACATATCGAAACCTTCCTTTTTTTCTTTTAGATGCCAAATTTAGGTAAAAATACAAAATTGGGAACAAAAAAGAACTCAAAATTTTCAAAAATTCTGCCTTTTTTTGATTTTTTCCATAAAATTTGTTTTTACATTCTCATCAAAAATGAGAAAGTCTTGGATTTGTGCGATTTTGAGCAATGTCTAATTTTGCTAAATCTTTACGTTTCATGACCCCCTGATTCCAAAAAAATGGTTTTTAGAAAAGTGTCTGTCCGTCTGTCTGTCCCTCTGTCTGTCTGTCTGTCTGTCTGTCGTCTGTCTGTAGAAAAATTTGTCGCCACGATAACTCGAATAAATTTTTATGAATCGTCTTGCAATTTGGCACACTTTTTTAGTCCATAAAAATGAAGCCTGAGTTCGTTGGGCAGCCCATTTCGTCAAAAAACAACAAAAATACAAAATTTTGAAATTTTCAAAATTTTGTATTTTTTACAATTTTCAAAAAAAAAATTTTTTTTAATTTTTTCCTTAAATTTGGTGCAAAAACAAACAACTTTTCCTTTAGACACTTTTCAGTACAACAAAAAATAAAAAAGTTGTGAATTTTTTTTTTTTAAATTTGCTATTTATTGTTGCTTTTTTTGGACTTTTTGTCAGCCTTCTTTGCAGTAGAAAATTTGTCCTATTGGGGCCGTGTGAATAAAAATTAGTTCATATTATGCTAATACACCTTTCTTAACATTAGAATCGACAATTGCATCTCTTACACAAATTTAAAAAAAAAATTTCCAAAAAAGTACAAAAAATTGAGATTTATAGTGAGTGAAGCATTAGCCGAAACATGAGAAAACATTAAAAACATATCGAAACCTTCCTTTTTTTCTTTTAGATGCCAAATTTAGGTAAAAATACAAAATTGGGAACAAAAAAGAACTCAAAATTTTCAAAAATTCTGCCTTTTTTTGATTTTTTCCATAAAATTTGTTTTTACATTCTCATCAAAAATGAGAAAGTCTTGGATTTGTGCGATTTTGAGCAATGTCTAATTTTGCTAAATCTTTACGTTTCATGACCCCCTGATTCCAAAAAAATGGTTTTTAGAAAAGTGTCTGTCCGTCTGTCTGTCCCTCTGTCTGTCTGTCTGTCTGTCTGTCGTCTGTCTGTAGAAAAATTTGTCGCCACGATAACTCGAATAAATTTTTATGAATCGTCTTGCAATTTGGCACACTTTTTTAGTCCATAAAAATGAAGCCTGAGTTCGTTGGGCAGCCCATTTCGTCAAAAAAACAACAAAAATACAAAATTTTGAAATTTTCAAAATTTTGTATTTTTTACAATTTTCAAAAAAAAAATTTTTTTTAATTTTTTCCTTAAATTTGGTGCAAAAACAAACAACTTTTCCTTTAGACACTTTTCAGTACAACGAAAAATAAAAAAGTTGTGAATTTTTTTTTTTTAAATTTGCTATTTATTGTTGCTTTTTTTGGACTTTTTGTCAGCCTTCTTTGCAGTAGAAAATTTGTCCTATTGGGGCCGTGTGAATAAAAATTAGTTCATATTATGCTAATACACCTTTCTTAACATTAGAATCGACAATTGCATCTCTTACACAAATTTAAAAAAAAAATTTCCAAAAAAGTACAAAAAATTGAGATTTATAGTGAGTGAAGCATTAGCCGAAACATGAGAAAACATTAAAAACATATCGAAACCTTCCTTTTTTTCTTTTAGATGCCAAATTTAGGTAAAAATACAAAATTGGGAACAAAAAAGAACTCAAAATTTTCAAAAATTCTGCCTTTTTTTGATTTTTTCCATAAAATTTGTTTTTACATTCTCATCAAAAATGAGAAAGTCTTGGATTTGTGCGATTTTGAGCAATGTCTAATTTTGCTAAATCTTTACGTTTCATGACCCCCTGATTCCAAAAAAATGGTTTTTAGAAAAGTGTCTGTCCGTCTGTCTGTCCCTCTGTCTGTCTGTCTGTCTGTCTGTCGTCTGTCTGTAGAAAAATTTGTCGCCACGATAACTCGAATAAATTTTTATGAATCGTCTTGCAATTTGGCACACTTTTTTAGTCCATAAAAATGAAGCCTGAGTTCGTTGGGCAGCCCATTTCGTCAAAAAACAACAAAAATACAAAATTTTGAAATTTTCAAAATTTTGTATTTTTTACAATTTTCAAAAAAAAAATTTTTTTTAATTTTTTCCTTAAATTTGGTGCAAAAACAAACAACTTTTCCTTTAGACACTTTTCAGTACAACAAAAAATAAAAAAGTTGTGAATTTTTTTTTTTTAAATTTGCTATTTATTGTTGCTTTTTTTGGACTTTTTGTCAGCCTTCTTTGCAGTAGAAAATTTGTCCTATTGGGGCCGTGTGAATAAAAATTAGTTCATATTATGCTAATACACCTTTCTTAACATTAGAATCGACAATTGCATCTCTTACACAAATTTAAAAAAAAAATTTCCAAAAAAGTACAAAAAATTGAGATTTATAGTGAGTGAAGCATTAGCCGAAACATGAGAAAACATTAAAAACATATCGAAACCTTCCTTTTTTTCTTTTAGATGCCAAATTTAGGTAAAAATACAAAATTGGGAACAAAAAAGAACTCAAAATTTTCAAAAATTCTGCCTTTTTTTGATTTTTTCCATAAAATTTGTTTTTACATTCTCATCAAAAATGAGAAAGTCTTGGATTTGTGCGATTTTGAGCAATGTCTAATTTTGCTAAATCTTTACGTTTCATGACCCCCTGATTCCAAAAAAATGGTTTTTAGAAAAGTGTCTGTCCGTCTGTCTGTCCCTCTGTCTGTCTGTCTGTCTGTCTGTCGTCTGTCTGTAGAAAAATTTGTCGCCACGATAACTCGAATAAATTTTTATGAATCGTCTTGCAATTTGGCACACTTTTTTAGTCCATAAAAATGAAGCCTGAGTTCGTTGGGCAGCCCATTTCGTCAAAAAACAACAAAAATACAAAATTTTGAAATTTTCAAAATTTTGTATTTTTTACAATTTTCAAAAAAAAAATTTTTTTTAATTTTTTCCTTAAATTTGGTGCAAAAACAAACAACTTTTCCTTTAGACACTTTTCAGTACAACAAAAAATAAAAAAGTTGTGAATTTTTTTTTTTTAAATTTGCTATTTATTGTTGCTTTTTTTGGACTTTTTGTCAGCCTTCTTTGCAGTAGAAAATTTGTCCTATTGGGGCCGTGTGAATAAAAATTAGTTCATATTATGCTAATACACCTTTCTTAACATTAGAATCGACAATTGCATCTCTTACACAAATTTAAAAAAAAAATTTCCAAAAAAGTACAAAAAATTGAGATTTATAGTGAGTGAAGCATTAGCCGAAACATGAGAAAACATTAAAAACATATCGAAACCTTCCTTTTTTTCTTTTAGATGCCAAATTTAGGTAAAAATACAAAATTGGGAACAAAAAAGAACTCAAAATTTTCAAAAATTCTGCCTTTTTTTGATTTTTTCCATAAAATTTGTTTTTACATTCTCATCAAAAATGAGAAAGTCTTGGATTTGTGCGATTTTGAGCAATGTCTAATTTTGCTAAATCTTTACGTTTCATGACCCCCTGATTCCAAAAAAATGGTTTTTAGAAAAGTGTCTGTCCGTCTGTCTGTCCCTCTGTCTGTCTGTCTGTCTGTCTGTCGTCTGTCTGTAGAAAAATTTGTCGCCACGATAACTCGAATAAATTTTTATGAATCGTCTTGCAATTTGGCACACTTTTTTAGTCCATAAAAATGAAGCCTGAGTTCGTTGGGCAGCCCATTTCGTCAAAAAACAACAAAAATACAAAATTTTGAAATTTTCAAAATTTTGTATTTTTTACAATTTTCAAAAAAAAAATTTTTTTTAATTTTTTCCTTAAATTTGGTGCAAAAACAAACAACTTTTCCTTTAGACACTTTTCAGTACAACAAAAAATAAAAAAGTTGTGAATTTTTTTTTTTTAAATTTGCTATTTATTGTTGCTTTTTTTGGACTTTTTGTCAGCCTTCTTTGCAGTAGAAAATTTGTCCTATTGGGGCCGTGTGAATAAAAATTAGTTCATATTATGCTAATACACCTTTCTTAACATTAGAATCGACAATTGCATCTCTTACACAAATTTAAAAAAAAAATTTCCAAAAAAGTACAAAAAATTGAGATTTATAGTGAGTGAAGCATTAGCCGAAACATGAGAAAACATTAAAAACATATCGAAACCTTCCTTTTTTTCTTTTAGATGCCAAATTTAGGTAAAAATACAAAATTGGGAACAAAAAAGAACTCAAAATTTTCAAAAATTCTGCCTTTTTTTGATTTTTTCCATAAAATTTGTTTTTACATTCTCATCAAAAATGAGAAAGTCTTGGATTTGTGCGATTTTGAGCAATGTCTAATTTTGCTAAATCTTTACGTTTCATGACCCCCTGATTCCAAAAAAATGGTTTTTAGAAAAGTGTCTGTCCGTCTGTCTGTCCCTCTGTCTGTCTGTCTGTCTGTCTGTCGTCTGTCTGTAGAAAAATTTGTCGCCACGATAACTCGAATAAATTTTTATGAATCGTCTTGCAATTTGGCACACTTTTTTAGTCCATAAAAATGAAGCCTGAGTTCGTTGGGCAGCCCATTTCGTCAAAAAACAACAAAAATACAAAATTTTGAAATTTTCAAAATTTTGTATTTTTTACAATTTTCAAAAAAAAAATTTTTTTTAATTTTTTCCTTAAATTTGGTGCAAAAACAAACAACTTTTCCTTTAGACACTTTTCAGTACAACAAAAAATAAAAAAGTTGTGAATTTTTTTTTTTTAAATTTGCTATTTATTGTTGCTTTTTTTGGACTTTTTGTCAGCCTTCTTTGCAGTAGAAAATTTGTCCTATTGGGGCCGTGTGAATAAAAATTAGTTCATATTATGCTAATACACCTTTCTTAACATTAGAATCGACAATTGCATCTCTTACACAAATTTAAAAAAAAAATTTCCAAAAAAGTACAAAAAATTGAGATTTATAGTGAGTGAAGCATTAGCCGAAACATGAGAAAACATTAAAAACATATCGAAACCTTCCTTTTTTTCTTTTAGATGCCAAATTTAGGTAAAAATACAAAATTGGGAACAAAAAAGAACTCAAAATTTTCAAAAATTCTGCCTTTTTTTGATTTTTTCCATAAAATTTGTTTTTACATTCTCATCAAAAATGAGAAAGTCTTGGATTTGTGCGATTTTGAGCAATGTCTAATTTTGCTAAATCTTTACGTTTCATGACCCCCTGATTCCAAAAAAATGGTTTTTAGAAAAGTGTCTGTCCGTCTGTCTGTCCCTCTGTCTGTCTGTCTGTCTGTCTGTCGTCTGTCTGTAGAAAAATTTGTCGCCACGATAACTCGAATAAATTTTTATGAATCGTCTTGCAATTTGGCACACTTTTTTAGTCCATAAAAATGAAGCCTGAGTTCGTTGGGCAGCCCATTTCGTCAAAAAACAACAAAAATACAAAATTTTGAAATTTTCAAAATTTTGTATTTTTTACAATTTTCAAAAAAAAAATTTTTTTTAATTTTTTCCTTAAATTTGGTGCAAAAACAAACAACTTTTCTTTTAGACACTTTTCAGTACAACAAAAAATAAAAAAGTTGTGAATTTTTTTTTTTTTTTTTTATAAGTTTTTGGGCCTTACGCAGCTAAACGGGTCAGCAACTTCTAAAAAATTGTCTAGCCAGAAATTCTTCACAGTATTAAAGTAAAGGCTTGAGCACAATAGAATCTTTAATCATAACAGTAAAGGCCTAAGCACAATAGTTTCGCGAAAGTCGTTCGCGAACGCAAAGCATGAGTTAAAAAAGAACAGATATATATTTGTGTGTTTTTCTATCTCATGCGTCTCGTTCGCGAACGACTTTCGCGAACCTATTGTGCGTTGGACTTAATCGTGAGCGTAGGAGTGTGTTTGGGAAGGATAGTTATATTGTTTATCCTTCTCTAACTTATACTTACGCTCACATTTATTATTGCGGATCTGATTAAAAGTTTTCTTTAATATATAGCTTTCTATCTATATATATGTATTACATTCTCATCAAAAATGAGAAAGTCTTGTTTAAATGAATTCTCTAAAATAATTTTAGTAAAATTAACACTTTACTTGTAACAGGGACTTGAAAATATGCTAAAACGTATGTTTTTATGGTTAGAAACGTTTGTTTACAAGTATTTTATACGTAGAGATAATAGTTGTAAACCATGGGGTAGTATATGGAGACTTCTTCTTCCTATATTATTTGATTATGTTTCACTAATCCATGTGAGTCTTATCTATTTTCATGTATTCCTCAAATTTTTTAAATATTAGCAAAGTATAGTAATTATAGCGATATAGGCCTAAGCACAATAGGTTCGCGAAAGTCGTTCGCGAAGGCAAAGCATGAGTTAGAAAATGACAGATATATATTTGTGTCCTTGTCTATCTCATGCGTCTCGTTCGCGAATCTATTGTGCATTGGACATAAGGTCAACGCACAACTACTTCGCGAACATCTTTCGCGAATGTAAAGCATGAATTAGAAAAGGACACAAATATATGTCTGACCTTTTCTAACCCATGCATTGCATTCGCGAACGACATTCGCGAAGTAGTTGTGCTTACACGGAAAGAAATCTGTTAGGATTAATGCTCGAAACTTTTCATATACTTTTTCCATAGATTCTTTGATGCTAAAATCCTAACAGAGAGACTATTTATTGCTCGGGTCCGCCTGAATATTAGGCGGAGTCGACTGATATTCAGGCGGACCTCTTATACTTTTCGCTAGTAAGTGCTTATGCTATATTCATAACCTCTACTCTATGCATTATTCGCAACAGATTTCTCTCCGTGTAGGCCTTTAAGCACAACTGAAGGTACCGTCCCATGACGGCGTTAAAGCGTCGGCGTAAAGCAGAAATCGTGCGATAGAAAGAGATGAACAGATATCACGTTCTCACTCTCTCACATGGTTTACGCTTCACGCCGACGCTTTCACGCCATCATGGGACGGTACCTTGAGTTGAGTTCGGGAGACGGTTACGAGATATATAAGATTTACCAGGGTGGCCACAAGATTGACTTTATCAATTTCCCTGACATTTTTACATTCTCATCACATGAGAAAGTATTAGTTTTGGTCGAAAATTGACTTTTGCTAATTTTATGAAATCTTTACGTTTTGAGGTCCCCTGAATCCGAAAAACATGGTCCGGCGAGTCCGTCTGTCTGTGTGTCTGTCTGTCTGTCTGTCCGTCTGTCTGTATGTATGTCCGTCTGTAGACCAAAATGTTGTAGGCACAATAACTTTTGAAAATCTTATCTGATCGTTTTTAAATTTAACACACTTAAAGTTAGTGTAAAAATGAAGGTTAAGTTCGTTAACCAGCCATTTTCGTTGAAAATTACAAAAACTACGGTAGTTTCAAAATTTTGAAAATTCAATTTTTTTAAATTTCAGAATTTTTAACTTTATATTATTTTAGATTAGAAAAATACAAACAACTTTTCTCTACAACATTTTAAAAAAATTTTTTTTTTTTTTTTTTTTTTAAGTTTTTGGGCCTGACCAGTTCTACTGTTTAAAAAAAAATTATTGTTTTTTAAAATTTTTAAACTTTTATAAATATCTGTAGTTTAGAATAAATAAAATAAAACTTTTAACTGATTTAAAATTATTTTTTTGCTTTATTTTAGAATACTACATCTTTTTAAAATAATTAATAACTCAAAATGCGTTTACAATAAATTAATTAAACTTACACTGATTACACAAAGTAGTTCACTCTTTCAATTAAAAATATTTTTATGATTGTAAATTTAAAAATTTCATATTTTTAATAATAATTTTATAAACAATTTGAATTATTTATATGTTCTACCCCTCGAATTGCATTGAATTTCATAGGAAGTCTACTTAGTAGTTATTATTATTTTATTATTTTTCTTATGCAAAACCAGCTAAAAACTAGGGTTATTTTTAAATTTGGCTAATAATTAAGTTGTTCATAAAAACATGAAGATATTTTATGATTTGATCAATTTGAGCAGCAGTTTAAACAAATAATTGTTGTTTACAAATGAAGGGCTGGCTGCAATAACGGGACGAGAGCATGGTTGAAAGCGATAATACTAGTCAAGTAGCAGTGAGCGGCTTATTTATTACATTCTCATCACATGAGAAAGTATTAGTTTTGGTCGAAAATTTACTTTCTCTAATTTCATGAAATCTTGACGTTTTGTGGTCCCCTGAGTCCAAAAAACATGATCTAGAAAAAGTGTCTGTCTGTATGTCTCGCTTCGTGTCTGTCTGTAGACACAATGGTGTCCCTACGATAACTCTTGAAAAACTTATTGCATCAACTTGCAACTTTGCATGCACAAAGTTAGTGTTAAAATACAGATCGAGTTCGTTAGCCAGCCATTTTCGTCGAAAACTACACAAACTACAGTACTTTTAAAATTTTAAAATTTCAATTTTTTTTTTAAATTTCAATTTTTTTTTACTTTATATTACTTTAGATTAGAAAAATAAAAACAATTTTCCTCTATAACATTTTCTCATAGAAATTTAATTTTTTTTTAAGTTTTTGGGTCAGGCTACCTCAACTGGGTTAAAATTTTTTTATTGATTTTATAAAATGTTATAACTAAAATATATTCATATAAGTTTTAACATTTTAGAAAATCAATGAAATTTTTTTTACACAGTTGGGCTGTTCTGACCTTTTTTTAACATTTCAATTTTTGATCCTATCTTGTTGGAAATGGTTTTTTACATTCTCATCACATGAGAAGGTATTAGATTTGGTTAAAAATTGACTTTTTATACCTCAGGCACAAAATAGGCGCTTTTAGATAGCATCCAACAGGAACTAAAAGCCATTCATTTGTCCACTTGAATGAAAATGGCGACCTTTTTTTCCCATGGGCAAAAAAAACAGCTAGTACCATGCGTTACTTTTGCTCATGGCAAAAAAGGCCGCCATTTTCATACAAGTCGAACAAGTGAATGACTTTTACTCCCTGTCGTCTGCTATCTTAAATCGCCACGTTTGTGCTTTGCTTACAATTTCTAAGCAAAGAATACACGTTAATACCTGAAGTAATTCTAATACTGTTGAAAATGACCTTTCAAATGAGAAGAGAAGCTTTAGAAAACGTTTACTATTTTATAAGTTATTCAAATATTTGTTTAACATTAAAAATGGCGATTTTTTCAAAATCTCTAAGTGAATTTCTTGTTTAAGCTCAAAATAACATATAATAACAATATTTGTTAATATATTTAATAAATTATGTAAGAGGCGCGTCCTGCCGAAAGGTCCTACCGAAAGTTTAGGCGCTTGGACGTTCTTTTAAAAAAATCATGCTGAAAATTTATCTAATTGTTCATTTTTAAATCTTCAGTAAATTTAAAGTTTTTCTTAAAACAATTAAACTATCACATTCACTGTATCCGGATTTACATGTTTTTAATAATACATTTGATATATATGTAACTTTTCAAAATTTTCATTTTTTCGTTCTAATTTTTTTAAAATAACTTTAAAAAAGAAACTAAAATCGCGTTTTAAGCTTGAAACATTTTTTTAGGGTCAATTTGAGATTTTTGATCATCAAGACCAAAAATATACATCTAAATCCACTTTATCTCGCAATCATCAGCAAACAAAAACATGTGATGAGAATGTAATCCTTAAAGTCGTAGTAACTTTAAGAAAAAAAAATGCTTTATGAAACATTTAATAGGAAACAAGAACAATAACACAAATAATGAACAACAATTGCAGACCACCGCGAGCGAAGCGAGCCATTTGCGCGCGAAATAATCACCGGAGCGCGAAGCGCGACGATCAGTATTCGCGCGCCCCGAGGCGCGCTGAAACTTGCGAGCGAAGCGAGCCCCCGCGCGAAGCGCGGATGAGAATGTGTCCGCGCTTGCGCGGGCAGATTTTTTTATAACAAATTTCATTTAACGGATCTAAATTATGCAAATTTTTCTTTTGCTTATTAATAAAAAATAAAAAATTTTTAAAAAGTTATGATTAAGAAATAGTAAATAAATACACATTTTATGCATAATTTGTATTTCTCAATAACAATATTGTTCAGAAACATAATTTCTATTTCTTAATTACAATTGTTTTAATAAAATTCTAAGTTTTTTAAAAATAAAGAAAAAAAATGTTTATAAATTCTATTTGTCAATAAGGATTTTCAGAAATTTCAAATTCAAACCTTTTTCAAATTAAATAACTTTAAAAATATTGTTATAAAACATGAAGATATCGATTGCTCCAAATAGATCGATTTGGTCGATCATTTTGGATTCACAAGTTTTGAACGTTCAAATGAACGAAACACTTTTTATTAGAAATGTTTTTATAATTTATTGTTTGCATTAAAAATTAAAAACTTAAATTTTACACTTAGAAACTTTATAATTCATTTATTTTATATCGACAAAAAATTATTGTAATAAATATTTAAATTAAAGAAGAAAATAAATAAATTTCGTTCATTTGAACGTTCAGAACTTTAGGATCATGATCATTTCCGAAGACTCGGACTGATCGATTTCTTCATTTTTTATAATAATTAAAGATGTTGGAAAGATAAAATAATTATTTTATATTATAAGAATATTGTTATTATTGTAACTTCTTCAAAATTATTTTCATATTCAATTATTATCTAAAATTTTAACTAAAATACATTTTTAAATCAATTTTTATTAGAAAATTCTAAGAGAATTCTATTATTTAAATACGAAAGTAAATTGTTTATTGAATAATTAAATGTTTCTTAAAATTTAATTCTTATAAAGAATTTTATTACCGTCAACAGGGGTAATTATGGAACGAAAAAACGCGATTTTTTGAATTTCTTCTTCACTAAAAATTTAAAGTGTACAAAAAAATTTGATTAGCTATTCAAATATATTGTGAACATTCTTCTAAAGATTTCCTTCAAGTTCCATTTCCAAAAAAAAATTTTTTGACGGAGTTATTTAAACATAAATATTGCTCCATAATTGCCTCGCATTTGGGGCAATTATAGAACAAATTATTATAATTAATTATAAAAGCAAGTATAACAAATTTTCTTTGTCTGTATATTAAGAAAACTTTATTTAGCACAGCAGAGTAAAATAATAATAGATAATAATAGTAAACTAAACGCGAATTTAATTCGAAGAAATTAGTAGATTTTTACACTTTTGTGAAATAACCTTTCCACTTTTTCGATGTTTAATAATTATTTTCTCGTTGCCAATGACAATAAAAATAAAAACATCTGAGTAACTTTGTAGGCAATATATTAAACTATTATTTACAACAAGAACCAAATTAAAATAATTTACCACAAAAATTTTACATAAAAAAGAATTACGCGTTCCATATTTATCTCCGATGTTCCATAATTACCCCTGTTGACGGTACCAAATTTTTAAATAATTGAATACTTTTGACGAATTTTTATAAGAATTTTCATAAAACTTTTAAGGACAGTTAAATTTTTTAAGGAATTTGATTAAAATTGTATTAAAAATAATTGAAATTCTGCGATGAGTTTTATTATTTATGAAAATAATTTAATTATTGAGAAGAAACTTATAAAAAATTTATAAATATTTGAATTCCAGTGTAATTTTTATTATTTATAAAAATAATTAAATGTTTGCGTACAATTTTATTAAAATTTTTTTTTAAATAAGTAATTTCTTTTGAGTAGAACTTTTATTTACATAGTAGAGATATTGATAATTATTATTCAAATGAGGAAGATTTTTGAAAATAATAATTGAATTTTGAAGAAGAATTTTTTTATTTATAAAGATAATAATTAGGATTTTGTCGAGATTTTTTTTGTAAATTTCTAACATAATTGAATTTTGTGATAAGAATTTTATTACTTTTGAAAATAATTGATTTTCTGCAATTATTTGTAACTTCTTTAAAATTCAATTTTTTTAGTGTTTTAAACTAATATTCTTCTATAAATCCATTATTTTTAATAATTAATTAAATATATATATATATATATATTGACAAATTTAACTAATTTTAGAAAATTTTGAATTATTAAAATTTTTTAAAATTTAAAGTTCTTTAAAATTTCTAATTCAAAATTCATTCAAATTTGAAATTTTATAAAATTTCAAATTAAAACCCTTTTGAAGTTTAATTATTTATGAAAATTGTAAACGCAACTCTTTTAAATTTTAATTAATTTTGAAATATTTGAGTAAAATCATTCATTTAATAATTTATGAGTTATTATTTTATGATAGTTGTTCAAGATTTAAGTTAGGTATTGAAAAAGAAATTTTTTGTTAGAAATTGAACAAATTGAAGGTTTTGTATAATAATTTGTGGTAATTTATTAGTGTATGAGGCAAACAAAAAAGACAAAAAAATTCAGAATTGTCTTATGAATTCTAAAAATTTAAGTTTTTCAAGTACTTTTAATAAAAATCCCTCACGTTTCCCTGAATTCCCTGTGTCAGAATATATCATTATTATAGTTATAATAATATTAAAACTATATTCCAATTCATATTTTATTTTTATGAAAATAAATTTGATTTAAACATTTTTACGTTGTATTATTCTTAAAATTGCTAATTTTATTTAAAAAAGTGAGCAAAAATTGCTAGTTATAGTTTAAGTAATAAGAGTGTATAAGTTTGACAATACTAATTGACTATATTTTCAGTAGTAAAAGGTAGATTTAGTCAGACAATAAGAGAATTCTTTTAATTATAGTTTCAGTATTAAAATGCAGCTTTAGTTGAACAATATTATTTGATTGTATTTTCAGTAGTAAACGGTAGATATAGTCAGACAGAGTAAAAAATTCTTCTAGTTATAGTTCCAGTAGTAATAACACAGGCACACAAAAAAAAAAAAGTGTCGTGGCCGAGACACTACAGTAGTATATTCCCATGTATTTTTGGCCGCTGAATCCGAATCTGAAGTCCGAATGCTCAAATTGGTTCTTTTTTTTGAGTTATACTCAAAAAAACGACTCAAAACACGAATTTGAACCAAAAAAAATTAAAAATTTTTTTGTGACATGACAATAGCATATTTCCATGTATTTTTTCCCGCTGAATCCGGATTCGAAGTCAGAATGGACAGATGTGCTCAAAATTTTGAGCTAAACTCAAAAAACGACTCAAAAAACCGAATTAAAATGACGAAAATGAAAAATTTTTTCTGTGACACTGCAAAAGTATATTCCTATGTATTTTTTCATGCTGAATCCGAATTCGAAGTCAAAATTGACAGATTTGCTCAAAATTTTGAGATAAACTCAAAAAACCACTCAAAAAAAGACTCAAAAATCCAAATTAAGATGAAAAAATTTTTTATGACACTACACTACTATATTCCCATGTACTTTTTCCCGCTGAATCCGAATTCGCAGTCAGAATTGACAGATTTGCTCAAAATTTTGAGATAAGCTCAAAGAACTGATAAAAAAAGCGATTTAAAATAAAGAAATGGAAATTTTTTGCTATCTATGACACTACATTACAGTATTTCCATATATTTTTACACTCGGATCTCGCATTTGAAGTCAGAATTATTCTAATGGCTCAAAATTTTGAGACACACAAGAAAATCTGTTAAGTTACAAAAATGAAAGTCAAGAAACTCTACTTTTCTTGCTAGTACACTATATTAGTATATTCTCATGTTTTTACATCTGCTTCTAAATTCAAAGTTATAATTATTAAATTGGCTCAAAATTTTAAGTTAAATCCAAAAATGCTCAAAATTTAATTTAATGCAAAAGAGTTCATTTTTTTGGTATTCGGTAGTGTATTCCCATGAATTTTATATACGCTGAATACAAATTCGAAGTTAGAATTATCAGAATGACATAAAATTTTTTAGAACTCAAACCCTGGTTACAGGTACAAGCATGCATGTTTTTGAGCACTTGTAATGAAATCCAAAATTTTGAGCCACTTTGAAAATTCTGACTTTGGAATCACAGTGAAAAAATACATGGGAATACACTAGTGTAGTGTCATAGCAAAAAATTTCCTTTATTCATATTAAATTACATTTTTATCAGTTTTTTGAGTATATCTCAAAATTTTAAGCAAATCAGTCAGAAATCTGTCAATTCTGACTTTAAATGCGAGATCCGATATGGAAATACTGTAATGTAGTGTCATAGCAAAAAATTTCCATTTCTTTATTTTAAATCGCTTTTTTTATCAGTTCTTTGAGCTTATCTCAAAATTTTGAGCAAATCTGTCAATTCTGACTGCGAATTCGGATTCAGCGGGAAAAAAGTACATGGGAATATAGTAGTGTAGTGTCATAAAAAAATTTTTTCATCTTAATTCGGTTTTTTGAGTCTTTTTTTGAGTGGTTTTTTGAGTTTATCTCAAAATTTTGAGCAAATCTGTCTATTTTGACTTCGAATTCGGATTCAGCGTGAAAAAATACATAGGAATATACTTTTGCAGTGTCACAGAAAAAATTTTTCATTTTCGTCATTTTTATTCGGTTTTTTGAGTCGTTTTTTGAGTTTAGCTCATAATTTTGAGCACATCTGTCAATTCTGACTTCGAATCCGGATTTAGCGGGAAAAAATACATGGAAATATGCTATTGTCATGTCACAAAAAATTTTTTTAATTTTTTTTGGTTCAAATTCGTGTTTTGAGTCGTTTTTTGAGTATAACTCAAAAAAAAGAACCAATTTGAGCATTCGGACTTCAGATTCGGATTCAGCGGCCAAAAATACATGGGAATATACTACTGTAGTGTCTCGGCCACGACACTTTTTTTTTTTTGTGTGCCTGTGTAATCAGTTTTAGTCAGACACATCTAATTTATTACACTTTCAGTAGTAAAAGATAGTTATAGGCGGTCAGAAATAACAATTCTTGTCATTGTTTCTGTAGTGAAAATATTGTAGTCTGAAATTACTAATTTAGTCAATTTTTAGTAGTGAAAGATAAATATAGTAAGACAGTAAACAATTCTTCTATTTACAGTTTCAGTAGTAAAAAGTTTAGTCAGACATTCTTAATTTATTTCAGTTTCAGTAGTAAAAAATAGTTATAATCAAAAAGAAATTACAAATTTTGTAATAGTTACAGTAGTAAGTGGTAGATATAGTCGGACAGAGGTAAAAAATGTTTTTAGTGTTTCAGTGTTTCAGTGACACCTTTAATCAGATTTTCCTTTCATTGTGTCTAAAGCGATGCTATTTTTAAGTAAAAAAATTGCACCAACAGTAAAAAATTAAAGGAAAAAAATGACATGGGTATAAATAGAATTTCTGTTTCTTTTGAAAGAAAATGGTTTAGTTCTCATAACCCCAGGGACGATGTGAGTGTATACATATATATACTGAAAGTGTAAGGTAGAGGACAGTGGGAAATTCTCAGTTTGCCGAAGCAATCTCTCGCGTGGCTATATTGGGGCTGCTGATTGTGAATTGGGGTTGAGGATGCTGGACGGCAAAAGAAGGACCGAGACGTCGACACGAGAGTTGGAAGATAGGAGAAAGAGTAAAGGGGGCCAAGAGTTAGGGTAGGTCGTCTGGATTCGTGTTTGGACTTTCAACTCACACCCCAATTTCCTTTAAGGAAACGATACATGTACCAATTTTGAACGTACACACCTATATGTTGCCTACGTACACGTACTGTTACATAAGTGCTATTGGTGATATGTCGCTTAAAATTCTTCAAGCTGAAATGAAAAAATCCTTAGTTGATGTTTCTCCATCTTACATCTTCTCAGCGATATTTTTTCTCTCTTTTTCTTCATTTTTTCCTCTTTTTCTTCTTCCTTTTTTGTCCGACATTTATATAAGGAATAAATTTTCAAAAATACTGCATTGTCTCTTATACTTTTGGCTATTTTGTCTTCCCTCATTTGGAGTATTTCATTTCTTCTTTCTTCTTTTTTTCTTCTTTTTTTCTCCATTCCCATTTTGAGACTTTAATTGTCAGTTTAATTATCACTTTAGTCGAACAAATTATTTAGTTATCACTTAATTAATCACTTTAGTTTTCACTTAATTAATCACTTTAGTTTAAAAAAAAATCCTTATCCCTAAAATGTTCTATATTCTTTAAGAAAAAATTTAGTACGTTATTTGAAAACATGTAGATGTTTGACAGATGAAATTTAGTTTGGAAAAAAAAATATTTTTTGAGATATTGGCAGACGATATTCTCTTTTGAAGTTGTTTTTGAGAAAAAATGTTGAAAATTGAATTTAGATTCATAGTCATGGAATGTTGGAAGTTTGGATGATATGAGAAGGGAGAAAAAAGAGAGAGGGGGGGAGGGGAGAAAAGTTTAGTTATTGGAATGCAAACTTGGACGAACATTATTCTTCCATATCGAAGAAGCCTCCGTAGATGCATAAAATTCTTCAATGTTGTAGACACACGACTGCTGGTTGTGCAGTTGCGAAATATCACTTTGGACATTGATGACTGGAAACACATTATTTATTCCCCCCGAGACTATTTTCTTCATCCTTTCCTTCGCTTGCACATTTTTTTTTTCTTCGTTTTAAATTTATGTTGTCGGCAGTGTGGAGTAAATCTAATGTTGAGATTTGTAGTAAAAACACGATTTAAATTTACCAGACGACAATGTTTTGTGGATTTAAAAAATTTTTATTTTCTGTTATTTCTTTTCGGTGGTATAAAAAATTTTAGTTTTGTATGAATGAAAGTAATTACAATAATTTTAATAATTAACCTGACTTTCATTGTTTAAAATTTTCTAAAATTAGTTTAATTTGTCAATTTATATTTAATTAATTATTGAAAATAATGGATTTATAGAACAATTTTAGATAAAAACACTTAAAGAAATTGAATTTTAAAGAAGTTACAACTGTTTGTAGAAATTCAATTATTTTCAAAAGTAATAAAATTCTTATCACAAAATTCAATTATTATGTTCAAAATTTACAAAAAAATCTCAACAAAATTCTAATTACTATCTTTATAAATAAAAAAATTCACCTTTAAAATTCAATTATTATTTTCAAAAATTTTTCTCATTTCAATAATTTTTAATATCACTACTATTTTAATAAAAGTTCTACTAAAAAAATCAATTATTTCAAAAAAAATTTAATAACATTGTACGGAAACATTTAATTATTTTCATAAATAATAAAAATTTCACAAGAATTCAATTACCTGCTATTTACAAATTTTTTATAAGTTTCTTCTCAATAATTAAATTATTTTCATAAATAATAAAACTCATTGCAGAATTTTAATTAATTTAAATACAATTTTAATCGAATTCTTTGAAAAATGTAACTATTCTTAAAATTTTTTATAAAAATTCGTCAAAAGAATTCAATTATTTAAAAATTTGGTAATAAAATTCTTTATAAGAATGAAGTTTTAATTGAATTTCAATAATTTTCAATATCTCTACTATTTTAATAAAAGTTCTATCCAAAAGCAATCAATTATTAAAAAAAATACTTTAATAAAATTGTATGCAAACATTTAATTATTTTCATAAATAATAAACATTTCACAGGAATTCAATTATTTACAAATTTTTTTATAAGTTTCTTCTCAATAATTAAATTATTTTCATAAATAATTGTATTTTTTTAAATGTAAAAAACAACACCAGGGGGCTAAGAAGTTTAGCCAATCAAAATTCACAATTCCCCTAGCCCAACCAACCACGTTTCGCACTTTCATTTACATTTAAAAAAATACATAGATGGTAAACTAATATGAAAAATTCCCATGTGATAAACAAAAGTTCTGCCATTTAAAAAATACTATAAAAGAGAATTTGATTTAAAAGACATTAAGGTTAACGCGAATCATGACAGATAAACATTCTTCCAAATATTTATTAAATTAAATACAAATTACATCAAACTTAAATTTGATAAAATAGACATCAAGTAAAATGTTATTTCTTTTACAAATACATTTCGATTAAAAAAAAATTTGACATAAAGTAAATTGTGTAATGAAAATTTACATAAACAAAAATTCCATTGAATAAAAAATGGATTCAATATAAATTTCGATAAGTAAAATTTTTATCGAATAAAAATTTAATAAACGCAATTTTTTTAACATGAAAATTTTGGTGTGCAAAAATTATTGCGAATAAAAAATATTTTACATAAAAATTTCATCAAATAAAATATTAGACAATTGAAACATTTAATAATTTTTGCATAATGTCTGCAACAAATTTTAATAAATAAACAATCACTCACAATTCTATTTCAATTAAATAAGAATTTTATAAACGAAATTTTCTTTCAATATAAATTGTGCCTTATAAAAATGTATACAAATTTCAGTTTTGTAAATTATAAATTTGTTAAAATAACAATTCCCATTAATGAATAATTAATTAAACAAAAATTACATTCGATAATTTTTTATTGAAATGAGGATTGTGCTGTATGAAAATTCTGTTAAATAAAAAATTCAATATATGAATTTTCTATTAAATAAGTTTCATGCTAAACAATAATTTTCTTTAACAAAATTTACTGGAAATAGAATTTTTAATCAAAGAACCTTTAGCTCAATAAAAACTCTAATTCTTAAACATTATTTCAAATGCAAACTCTTTTATTCGAAAAGTAATGTCACTAAATATTTTTATTTTTAATCATTCCTTTATTAAATCTTTTGCTTACGTATGCATTTTGATATATAGTAATTTAAACCAACAGAACATCTGTAAAAGAAAAGTTATATCTTATGAAATTCTTCTTTTTGAAAGTTATTTGAAATGAACTCTAGGGGATAATCATGCGCGCCACTGTAGCTACTGTAAACTTTCAGTTTTTTCTGATTGTAACTGTCATTTACTGTTACAGAAACTGTTTAATTAGTTACGTCTGACTAAAGCTGTCTCTTACTACTAAAACTGGAACTACAAGAATTTTACAATTTTGTCTTATTTCATCTAACTTTTAGTACTGAATCTATAACAAGACTTGTTAAATTCTGTTTAGTAAGGACTAAATTTTTCTACTGAAAGCACAATTGTGTAATTACTATAACAATTGTCTGACTAAAGCTGACTTTTACTACTGAAAAAATAAATAATTAAATTTAGTACACTGTCTGACAATATCTACCTTTTACTACTGAAAATGCTGTCAATTACTTCTGTCTTACTGAAACGTTTTTACTACTAAATCTATAACAACCAAAATTGTTACATTCTGTATGATTACAATTGAGTTTTACTACTGAAAATAAATGTATAAAGTTACAAGAATACTGTTTGATTAAAGCTTGTTTTTACTACTGAAACTATAATTACAAGAATTTTTTAGTTTCGTCTGACTATATATACTTTTTACTATTAAAAAAATACAGTCACTTACTATTGTCTGACTACAACATTTCTTCTACTTAATCTATAATTAGAAAAATTTTGTTTGTCTGACTATAACTATCAATTACTACTGAAACTGTAATAAATTAGTATTATCTGACTAAAAGCGTCTTTTTACTACTCGAACTTTTTTTTTATCAAGTCTGACTAAAGTAGAATTTTACTACTTATACTAAAATTAGTAAAAGTGGAAACTGATTGTTCACTAATAAATTTGTTTCTTATTTGACAATGTTCTTAGTTTCGTTGTTAATAATTGATTTTTGTGTTAGTTATTTGTAGTTATTAATTTTTTTCTTGTTGTTCTTGCTTTTTTCTGCTTAGTTATTTTTTTCATAATATTGTTGATTTTTTTGTTATTAATTTTTTTCATCTTGCATTGATTTTTTGTTATTGCTTTTTTTCTTGTTATTAATATTTATTTTTCTTTATTGTAATTATTTTCTACTCTTTTTGTTTGTACTTTTTTCCTTCGCGTTATTTATCATTATTTTTGTTTTCTTATTCTCTTTTAGTAAAACAAATAGCTGAAAATTTGGCCAAAAAGAAAAGAAAAATTGAAAGTGTTAGGAATTTAGAACAAATAACATATATATAGTTGAATTGAGTTTGTATTGGTGCTGGTGTTGTGAGTATAGATTTCGAAAATCCTAGGAGAAAAAAAATGTGAAACCAGTATTCTGGAAGTAGAGTAGAGTGTGTGCAATATCAACGGCATACCGGGCGTTACAGGAATGTGGCTCAACATTTTCCAGCTTCTATGGGTATCTCTTTGCTTTTCGAAACAGGGCATTCGTCAGTGGGGTTTACAACTCGACATTATCATCCCTTGTTATTCCAACGAACTAATGACTTTGTAGATTCACCGATGTTTATAAAGAGAAGGTAATTTATACAAAAATTTCATTATAGTCTATTAAACTATACTACTATATACTATTACGTTGCCGAAAAAATTTTATTTCAAATACACTTTTTTAATTTTTATATTTATATATTTAATTTTTGTTTTTTGGTATGTTATACAGAATTATAAAGGTGTAATTATAAAAAAACAATTCTTAAACTATTTTTATTGTAACTAATACTATTATTATTATTATTATTATTTTTAACACAGTAAAACGTGAGGTGTTAAAATAACACCAGAATGGATTAAAATAATCTTCAACAGTTTAATCCCTCTAGGATTAAATTAACATCAGAAAGGATTACAATAATCTATTTTGGTGATATTTTTAACTATGAATGAAATTTTACTTTAAATAAAACACCAAAGTCAACGATTTGTAAAAATTCAACGAATTTAGCTTCTCCAGGGAGAATAGTAAGTTAGTAAGTTAGTTACTAACTTACTAACTAACTAACTAATAAAATTCTTCTCTGATATTCAATTATTTTACTAAATTTTCATCAATTTCTTGTCAAAATTTCAATTATTTTCAAAAGTTTTCTAGAAATTAAATGATTTTCAATATCTACTATTTCAATAAAATTTTCCGAAAGAATTCCATTATTAAAAAAAATTTGAATGAAATTCTACACAAATAAATAAAATAAATATAAAAAAAAATTTTACAGGAATTCAATTATTTACAAATTTTTTTATAAATTTCTTCCCAATAATTCATTTATTTTCATAAATAATAACATTTTTGCAGGGATTCAATTATTATTTTTATAAATAATAAAATTCTTTTAGGAATTCAATTATTTTTATAAGTAATAAAACGAATTGCAGAATTTCAATTATTTTTAATGCAATTTTAATCGAATTCCTCGAAAAATGTAATTTATTATTCTTACAAATTTTATTAAAATTCGTCCAAAGAATTTAATGATTCAAAAAATTTGTTAATAACATTTTTTATGAGAGTTTAATTTCAAGAAACATGAAATTAATAAATAATTTAATTTTGTATTTAAATAATGGAATTCTCGTAGAATTTACTAATAAAAATGGTTTTAAAAATGAATTTCAGCTAAAATTTTAGATTATAATTAATTATTATAATTATTGCAGAAATTCAATTATTTTCAAGAATAATAAAATTCTTCTTAAGGATTCAATAATTTTTACTAATAATAAAACTCATCGCTGCGTTTCAATTATTTTTCATACAATTATAATTATTGAATTTCTTGAAAAAAGTAATTATGTTCATGCAAATTTTAATAAAATTCGACAAAAGAATTCAATTATTTAAAAATTTGTGAATAAAAATCTTTATGAGAATTGAGTTTTGAGAAACATTCAATTATTAAATAAATTATTTACTTTTGCATTTAAATAATTAAATTCTTGTAGAATTTTCTAATAAAAATTGATTTTTATTTCATAAAAATGAATTTCAGTTAAAATTTTAGATTATAATTGAATATTAAAAGCAATAAAGCGTGAATTTTTAGAAATACTTGAAGTTTGAAATTAATTTTTTTGAAAAAGTTTAATTGAATTTTCTTTTATATTATTTGAAGTTTTTATTTTCTAATATGCATTTAATTAAAGAATTTAGGAATAATTGAAATTTCGTGAAATTGAATATTGTAAACGAATGGATTTGAAAATTGCCAAAAAACTTTTTCGAAAATTAATAAAAATAATAGATATAAAGTAAAATTGTAGTTAAAAATTTTTGAAAATAATAATTGAATTGAAATAATGAAAATAATTTGGAAGAAGTATAATATTCTTATAATATAAAATAATGATTTTATTACTTAGTTATCTTCATATTTTATAGTTATAAAAAAATTTAATGAACTAAAATTTTATTCATTGTAAAAAATAACATCAAAATTGATTATTTTACTCTTTTTTTGTGTTAATTTAATCTGCAACACTTTTTAATACCTCACGATTTACTGTGAACACAAGTCACAAAGTATAATTACATTTTTTTACTACTATTTTTATTACTTTTATTATCATTATTATTAAGAATATTTTAAGTACTTACTATTTATATTTGTATATATATTTTTTCTAATTACTTTTTTTGCAATTTAATTATTTGTTATTATTAATATTTTTAGTAATATTTATACTTTTTTCATTTTATTTTTTTCTAATTATTTTTTTTGCACACATTAATGATTTGTTATTATTACATATTAAGTTTGATGTTTTTATTTCTGGGAACAATTTCTTTTCGCGATAAAATGCGGTCTTTGAGTGGCGTTGTCGTCTTTGATCACAAGCGACATAAATAAATAAAATCTATTGTGTCAGGTGAATCTTGAAACGAGTTTTGTTACGTTTAGTGTGCACAGTGGTTGAACATTATTCCGTCTGAAAGCGCAGGGAACCGTAAATTCTTTTGGCAATAAATTATATCCCCCTGAATCCAAGGATTAAAAAGTTTAATTTCTTTATGTGCATGATTCTACGGAACGTAAAATACATTTGTTCTTTAAGGTGGTTCAAAAAACAATTTCTTTTTACTATTATTGAAAATTTTATAATAGATCACTATTTTGATTTTTATGTATGAAATTTTATAACTGAAACTATAACTACAAGTATTTTTTAGCTCCGTCCGAATATATCTATCTTTTACTACTGAAAATACAGTCGTTTGGTAATAACTGATTGAAACATTTTTACTACTTAAACTATAATTACAAGAATTGCAATTACTGTCCGACTATAACAATCCTTTACTACTGAAACTATAATAAATTAGTACTGTCTGACCGAAAGCGTTATTTTACTACTTAAACTAATTAATTATTTTAACTTGCTTTCTGATTAGAAATACATTTGACTACTAAAACTTAAATTTTCACAACTGACTAAAACATGTTTTTTACTTCTGAAACTATACGTGGAAAAAATTGTAACTGTCTGACTATATCAACCTTCTACCACTGAAAATAGAGTCAACTTTTAATGTCTGACTAAAGCTGTATTTTACTACTGAAATTATAACTATACAAGATTTGTTTCTCCCTGTCTGCCTGTATTTATCCTTTACTACTGAAAAAACAATCAATTAGAATTGTCTGACTAAAACTGATTTTTACTACTAAAACTCTAACAAAAGTAATTTTAGCATTTTTTTCTGTATGAAAAGAAAAATAAAAATAATGTGAGTTATTGTACTTTTGGTGTAGAGATTGTGTTTTTTGGTATGTATTAATAAACATTATATAGAACTAAACAAAATAACGCGCGCGTGTGGTTTCTTTTTGTATGGCACATAAACATACTTAAACATTTTTTATTTTCATATTAAATTATATTTTGCAAATAAAAGTGAAAATTATTATAAAAGCAAAAGAAAAGTAAAATGCATACATATCAGAAATATTGAAAAAACAAAAGAATACACAAAAGTCGAAGTTCTAGTATAATAATTTTTTTATAACGCGGTGCAAAAAAGGGCACTTTTTTGCACCTTGTTATGAAAAATATCGTTCGTGACAACTGCTCGCACTCGTTACGAAATATACTATTAATTAGGGGAGAGTGGAGCAAAATGGGGTACCTTTTTGAAATTGGCTGTTTACAGAGAACCAAACGAATAAATCGATTCAACTAAACTTCAGAATTCTTCTTTGTACACTTAGCTTTGAGGAAATTATGATAATAGCAAAGAAAAAAATTTTTGAAAGAACTTATATCGTATTTTCTGAAAAAGTGCTAAAATCCCATTTTGCCCGACCCGTGGGGCAAAATGGGGTGGTATCAAATAACTGTACAAAACATTGAATTTTTTTTCAAAATTCATTAAATTCTTGTTGTATGAGATTATAAATACAAACAAAAAGTAGGATTCTTTATTATTATGGAAAAACAAGTAATATTTATTAGAATTTAACAAAAAAACATGGATATTGCAAAATATCGATATATCGATAGTGAAACATCGATAGCATAAATGCCTCGAAACAAAAATATTGATTCTTCTGCAGGAAACCTTTAAATATTCATAATATAATGTTTTTAAATAGTTTTAATGAAACGGCGTAGCTTCCGGCATGCCCCGCACTTAGGTACCCCATTCTGCCCCACACTGCATATTAAAACAAAATGCAATGTTCACAAGTTATTGTAAACAATTTAACAATCTATTCTATTGAAAATTACTCTAGAATAAGTACTGAAAAAGATCCCACACTTGCCAAATTAAATTCATTGTCCCAAAAAGTTTGGTAAGCACTTTAATTTTGAAAAAAATTCATATTTTTTTTGCTTAAAACTTAAAAGTTGTATAACTTTCAAAAAAAAATTTTCTTTGGAGTGTCTTCATAATTAATAACAGTTTCTTATCAACATGAATGATATATGTCGAGGATAAAAAAATTAAAAATACCTATCATGGAAAAACAGAGGTACCCCATTTGACCCGCCTACCCCATTTTACCCCACTCTCCCCTACTTATTAAAAATAGTGGATTTATAGACAAATTTTACTCAAAAGCACTTAAAAAAATTGAATTTTGGAAAAATTTATAAATGATTGCAGAAATTCAATTATTTTCAAAAGTAATCAAATTCTTTTCCAAAATTCAATTATTTTTGAAATTTTTAATAAAATTCTTGTCAAAATTCAATGTTTTGAAAATTTTTAATAAAATTTTTGACAAAATTTCAATTATTTTCAAAAAATTTTTCTCAATTTCCTATGAATTGTATTATTTACAAATTTTTTATAAATTTCTTCGCAATAATTGAATTTTTTTTAATAAATAATAAAATTTTTCACAGGAATTGAATTATTTTCATAAATAATAAAATTATTTTTAATAATTTAATTAATTCCACAAATAAAACTCATCGCAGAATTTCAATTATTTTTAATACTATTTTTATTGAATTCCTCGAAAAATGTAATTGTTCTTAAGGGCATGTTATTCAGTGGTCACGTGCCCCATATACTTTACTATGAGTCACGTGACCCCTGAATAACATAACCTTAACAATTTTATTCAAAATTGTCAAGAAAATCAATTATTTAAAAATGTTTTGATAAAATTATTTATGAGAATTTAATTTTAAGAAATATTTAATTATTCAATAAATTTTTTTTTGCATTTAAATAATTAAATTCTCGTAGAATTTTCTAATAAAAATTGATTTAAAAATGAACTTTAGTTAAAATTTTAGATTTGATTATTTATTATTTAAATTATTCAAATATTCAAATAATATTTGAATATTAAAAGCATTATAGCATGAATTTTGAGAAATAATTGAATTTCAAAAAGGTTTCAAATTAAATTCTTTGAAAATTTTCAATTTTCACACATATAACCAACAATTCTGTAGAATTAATTATTTTGAAAAAGTTTAATTGAATTTTTTTCTGTAATTATTTAAAGAGTTTATTTGTTTAATACGTATTCAATTAAAGTATTTCTGACCCGAGTCGAACTTTTAGACCTGCTTACCTCCTTAAAACTGAGGGTTTGTAAGGATGTAATAGGATGAAAGCAGAGTTTATTTGCATTGCAAGTTAACTCTGATTACCTCCTGCAAACCCCTGGTTAGCGACAAATTTAGATGGTAAAAGGGGGAAAGCAGGTGTTCCTAGAACCTTATTAAATACTGCTTGACCCTTACTTACAGAATTCTTTCCTCTCCAAAAAACCTGGAAAAACTGCTCATAGCATATTTGAGATCATTTTTAACTAATTTTTATAATAACTTTAATTATTAATAAATGGCATTATTATTTAATGATTTTTACTTTTTTTTTTTAATTTAATCGTGACCAATAGCGAATTCATAAATAATGTTAGTATATATGTGGGGATTAATACATATCCATTTATATATATAAAAAAAAAAATTTTAATTTAATATTTGTTAATTAAATTATTTAACGGTGTATATAATCATTAAATTGCATACTTATACCTATACAATACAGAAAAATCGGAATAAACGCAAACCTACGAAATAAATAAAATCTAACGCACGCGAGACTTGAACCTACGACCTACGAACTACGGACTACGAAACTAACGCCCTAACCACTATGCTACGGAACCTAACTGAACGCAGACGCTCTATTTTCAGTGACTTGTTGAGTGATTCAATAAAGCATTAATTGACACTAATACACTACAGCAAATAAATAAATTGTTTAATAATAATAACCATTAAACATTCATAAATTAATATTTTTATTATTTAAAAAAAATGTCAAAACATTTCAGTTAAAAATAATATTTATAAATTAATAATAAAAAAGTACATGTTTCGGTAACCTATTCGCAGTTTGAAGTTAATTGTTGTTTACATTTTGGTTTCTTAATCTTTTTTTAATTTTTCTTTTCAAATATGTTCAATTTTAAAATTAATGTATTGAAAATCTTCGAATTGTTGCAAAGAATTTTATCAAAAAATTTGATAATAATAGAATATTCCTTCAAAGAATTTCTTTATTTAGAAAAATAACTAAATTCTCGCAAAGAATTTTATTAATATTTTTAAAAATCCTAATTAAATTTTTTTGAAAAATTTCTTTGAATTTTTTTTTAAACTAATGGAGTTTCTTTAATAATTTTAATTGAAAATTTCGAAAGCAATTGAATTTTATAAAGAAGAATTTTATTAAAATTGTATTGAAAATAAGCGATTTCTTGCGAAGAATTTATTAAAATTTTAAGAAATAATTAAATTGTTTATGAAGAATTTTATAGAAATATTTAAAAATCATGAAATTTTTTCGAAAAATTCAATTAAAGTTGTTTCGAAAATAATTGAATTTCTTTAAAGAATTTTATTAAAATTAAGTATATTCAAAATAATTGAATTCATCATAAGAATTTTAATTACTTTTCGAAAATAATAGAATTATTTCAATTCTTTTGATGAATATGTTCAAAAATTGTATTGAGCTAGTAATTTAATTCTTATATAGAATTTTTTTTAAATATTTTGAGAATAATTAAATTGTTTTTCAAAAATTTTAAATTCTTGTTGAAACTAAATTTTATGGGAATTTTTGAAAATAATTAAATTCTTTCGTTTAATTTTATTTTAATTGGGTTAATAATTATTTAATTCTTGCAAAGAGTTTTAGTATTTATAAAAATAGTTGAATTATTTCGAAAAATTTATTAAAGTTTAAGAAAATAATTGCAATTTATGAAAATATTTTAAAATATTTGAATTCATCTAAGGAATTCAATTAAAATTGTTTTGAAAATAATTGAATTCCTGCAAAGAATTTTACTATTTATAAAATTAATTGAATTCTTCGGAAGAATTTTACTATTTATAAAAATAATTGAATTTTTTCGAAGGATTTATTAAAATTTTAGAAAATAATTGAATTCTTTCGTGAAATTTTCAAAATAAAAAATTTTGTAATTTGCAAAACAATAATAAGTTGAATATCTTGTATCGCGCGTAACATTTCCTATTGCGTAAGAATGTGGTAGAAGCAATACAGGGTTTAAGGTTCAATTAGGACTTAAAAAGGAGTTGTCAGAGTTAAATAGAACTTACGCAGGAGGAAAAAAAACACCAAGGGTTTGTTAGGTGCAGGTTAGGGTTAAATTATACTTACCAGGAGGTAAGCAGGTCTAAAAGTTCGACTCGGGGAATAATTGAAATTTCGTAAAATTGAATTGTAAACAAATGGATTTGAAAATTCTCAAAGAAGTTTTTTCAAAAATTATTAAAGATAATTGATTCAAAGAAGAATTTTATTTTAAAATTCTAAAAAATAATAATTGAATTAAAATATGATGAAAATAATTTTTAAAAAATTACAGTTGAAATATTCCTATTATATAAAATAATGATCTTATCACTCGGTTATAATACTTATAATAAATAGGTATTCTTATAACTTGTTAAATTTCAAAAAGGTTTGAATTTAAAATTTTTGGAAATCTTGATTCCTGTGGAAAAATAATAATGATTAAATATTCCCGAGTCGAAATTTAAGCCCTACTTTCACCCTGAATTTTCAGGGGCTATTGAGTGTTAGGAGTAGTAAAGTAGGGTCTAATTCTAATACAATTAGACCCTACTTTGACTCCCAAAACAGGCGGAAATTTGCCAATCTTCCATTTGGAGAAGCAAAGTAGGGTCTACTTCTAAGAAACCTATACCGTACTTTTAAACCTCGTAGACCCTACTTTCATACTCCTAGACCCTACAATTAGAAAAAGAAAATTTTGAATTATTTTTTAATGCATTACTTGAAACACTGCAAATGCAAAAAGTACTCCAAATTCATAAATACTGATGTGTTTTATAGCGTCTATATACACTTCGTGTATATAGACGCTATAAAACACATAAAATTCCACTTTTACTCATCCCTAGTGCTTCAATTGAATCTGAGCAAATCTTCAAATTTTTCTTTTTCTAATTGTAGGGTCTAGGAGTATGAAAGTAGGGTCTACGAGGTTTAAAAGTACGGTATAGGTTTCTTAGAAGTAGACCCTCCTTTGCTGCTCCAAATGGAAGATTGGCAAATTTCAGCCTGTTTTGGGAGTCAAAGTAGGGTCTAGTTTTTAAAAATTGTATTGAAATCAGACCCTACTTTACGACTGCTAAACCTGAATAGGCCCTACATTTTCAGAGGCTAAGTAGGGTCTAAATTTCGACTCGGGTTTATTTAGAAAAGATGTTATTGATGTTTTCGAATAATTTTACAATCGTTTTTAACAAATAGAAATTTTGTAAATATTTTTTACGAAATAAATATAAGTTTCTTAAACAAAATTTGATTTATAACTTTTTCTTTACTTAAAACTTGTACTTTGTTTATAAATTGTAATTGAAAAGCAGAAAATGTGCAAAATATTTTCTACTTTCTAATTTTAATTTTCCAAACATTTTTTAATTTTTTTTTAGAAGAAAGGAAAAAATACCTGCATAATTTCGATTTGTCAAACAATTCAGTTTTTTATATTAAAAAAAGGATAATATTTTTTAGGATTTACATTTGTTAATTACCTAAAACGGTTGTTACAAAATGCTAATTTTTTTAGAAACAAAGAAATAACGAATAATAACATTAATAATTTTTTTAGATTAATAAAAATATTTTTGAATTATTTAAAAAATAAAGATAATATTATTAAATTAAAAAATAGTAAAAAAATAAAGAAGTAGGTATAATATTATCTATTAAAAGATATCAAAAAAACAAAAGCACGCACAAAAGTCTAACTTCAAGTGTGGACAGACTGGACAGAATACGACGATTATTATAGTTAATTTTTCTGTATGAAAGAAAAAATAAAAATAACGTGAGTTATTGTACTTTTGGTGTAGAGATTGTGTTTTCTTTTTGTATTAAATCATAAACATTATATAGAATATTAAAATAAATATACCTCTGATGGTATTTTTCTTATGAAAAGGAGTTTATCGAAGATACCTCGAATGTCTCTCATTGTTGGATAAAAACGCGTTATGTAGTTGTTTAAGCGCGAACATGCTCAAAAGATATTGACATCGTAGTATAGCACGTACACGATGAGAATTATGGACACAATGAAACGATCTACATCGTCGGGAATATCGTAAAATCTCACGCTACTAGGGAAATGACGAATTCTTTTTTACCTCTCTCTCACTCACTCACTCACTCACTCTCTCTTTATATATATAAACTGTCCTCGCAAAACGCCCTCAAGCATCGTTTTCTCGCTTCTTCCTCCACACTATCAAGTGAATACGATCAGTTAAAGCATCACGTTTCAAACTTGGTATATGGCCAATTCACCGGGGGTAAAAGCGTAGTAGTACTTTTCATTCCTCGGCTTATATCTTCAAGAGAGAGAAAGAGGGGGAAAGAGAGAGAGAGAGAGAGAGAGTGTACAACAGTAATGAAACGCGGGATATTTGTTCTACTTGTCGCTATATTACACGTACAACGAAATATCTTCCTTTTGTATCCTGACTTAGATTATGCTATTAAAAAACAGGTCACATTAAATGACTTTTACAGGTTAAAAATTAAACCCGAAGCCCTCTAATAGTTTTTATGACATCAAGGACAGTTTTATAATAATTTTATCACTCTACCATTATATAATATATTATATACTAAAATTGTAATTGTTATCTATTATACACTCAGAGAGGAAAATTATTTATAACTAAACTTATAGCCAAACCAAAAGTCATTTAAACTGAAATATAATTTATTATTTTGTGTTTTGTTTTGTTGATTTATAGAAATATTTGGTTTTAATCATCAAAAATTTATTTTTATTAGCGGAAAGAAAATGTTTATTTAAACTTTATTTCTTGTATTTGACCAAATTAAATATAATTCAATGTTTTCATTTCGAATTTCCCGCCTATGCAGTTCATTAAATTCCCGCCTAGATGGCATGAAAATTCGCTCACAAACGAAATGAACTCTCTAAATTTGAATTTGTAAAAATGTTTACTAATTTCAATTAGTAACTGACTTTTTGCTTTTGAATTAGTAAATTTTACTTGTAATTAGTAATTTCGATTAATTTATTAGTAAAATTTACTAATTCAAAAGCAAAAAGTCAGTAACTAATTCAAATTTGTAAACATTTTTACTAATTCAAATTTAGAGAGAAGCGAACAGATTACATGAAGCTTGGAGGGTATATAAAATTGTTTTGTTTCAGTTATAAAATAAATAATATTATAAATTAAAATTATGCTCTAGGGGCAGTCCATAAACTACGCCACGCCTTAGAGGCGTGGCGCAGTTTAGTTTTATTAAGTAGTTTTTATTGAGCGTAGTGTAGTTTAAAAACTAATCAAATCGTCACAGTAAAAAATGTGTATTTATAGATTTTAATTTTACATATTAAGTAGTAAAGTGCATTTATAGTCAGACAACAAGTTTACATAGTTAATTATAGTTTAATTAGTAAAACAACGCTTTTAGACAAACAATACTAATTTTTAACAGTTTCAGAATGGTAATAGATAGTTATAGTCAGACATAAATTAAAATTCTTGTAATTAAAAATTAAAGAAATGTTGTAGTCAGACAATAGTAAGTGACTATGTTCAGTAACAAAAGGTAGATATAGTCAGACAGATTCTAAATTTTTATTAGGAGATAGTTTCAGTAGTAAAAAACAGCTTTAGTCAGACAATTTAATGTCTTATTGTTGTATAACAATAAGAAAATAAGAAATACATTTAGTAGTAGATCGGAATTTTTTAAGCGGTCGGAATTTTATGTGTGGTTATACTTTCCGGAGGCTCAAATAATGACTAAGTCCCTAAATTTAAATTAGTAGAATTTTTACTTTTTTCAAAGTTTTTATGTGCCCCACCAGGGTTGCCAACAAAAATTTAACTTTATTTTTCCCTGACTTTTCCCTGATTTACAGACAGAATTTTGACTTTTTCCCTGACCCTAAAAAATATTCTGATTCACTCTAAAAATTATTAGAAACTCAAAAAAATGTTCTATTACATTTATTTGCGAGTTTTTTTAATTGTAAAATTTTTCGAAATAATTTTATATAAGAATATTGTTACTTTAACTTCTTCGATATTATTTTCATCGTTTAAATTCAATTATTATTTTCTAGAATTTTTAATTAAAAAATTTCCAAACATTTGAATTTGAAACCTTTTTAAAATTCAATTATTTCTAAAAATCCATGCTATAATGCTTTTAATATTAAATTATTATCTAAAATTTTCACCGAAATTCATTTTTAAATAAATTTTTATTAGAAAATCCTACGAGAATTCAATTATTGAAATACAAAAATAAATAATTTGTTCAATAATTTGAATTTTTATTTAAATTTAATTAAATATTAATTGAATATTATTATTATTGAATATTTATTGATATTTATTAATTTTTTTATTAATTGAATATTAATTGAATTAATTTCTTTTAAGGAATTTAATTAAAATTTTACTGAAATTTATTACATTAAAGAATTTTATAACAATTTTTGAAAATAATTAAAAACTTTTTGAAGAATTTTATTAAAATTTTTAAAAATACGTGAATTCTTGAGGAGATTTAAAATAATAATTTATGAAAACAATTGAATTTATGCGAAGAATTTTATTAAATTTTGTTTAAATAATTGAAATTTTAACAAGAAATTTATTAAAATTTTTGACAATAATTTAATTCTTTGAGAAGAATTTCGCTACCTATTTATATAAAGATAATTTAATTTTTGATCAAAATTGAAAAAAAATTTTAATAATAATTTAATTTCTGCAAAGTATTTTATTAGGTACCTACTTTTCAAAAGAATTGAATTCTTGCGAACGATTTTATTAGAATTTTTAAAATAATTGAATTTCCAAGAAGATATTGATTTCTTTTAAAAATAATTAAATTTTTTTGATGAATATTGTTATTTATGATAATAATTGAGTCATTACAACGAATTATATTATTTTATTGAATAATTCAATATTTCCTAAATTTGAATTTTTTCCGTCAAGTTTTAGGTAATAAAATTTTTAAGAATAATTGCATTTTTCGAGGAATTTATTTAAAATCGTATTAAAAATTTATTTAAAATTCTGCCGTGAAAATAATTGAATTCCTAAATAAAATTTTATTATTCATGAAAATAATTGAATGTTTTCGTAGAATTGTATCAAAAATTTTTTCCAATAATTTTTGATAAATTTTATATAAATAGTAAATATTGAAAGTCATTGAATTACGAAAAACTTTTGAAAATAATTGAAATTTTGCAAAGAATTTTGTTTAAATTTTTTTAAATAATTGAATTTTTGGCGAAAAATTTTTCTAAGTAAGTAAGTAAGTAAGTAAGTAAGTTTATTTAACATATAAACATATAAACATATACACTTGTTTAGGGGACCCTGAGGTCCATACAAGAGGAGATCCAAAGTAGAACATATACATATACATTATTCGTACTGCAAAAATTAAATAAAATTACAATACAAAAAAGAATCATTTAACTGTCATATATTCACGATATTCCAATAATTCGCATAAGGTATTAATGCAGTCTTTGACAACCAAATGTTCGCCAGATGACAAAATATTTAACCATTGATCCCGCAGACTCTCATTTTCTACAAACTTGAGATTTTTTTGTCGGAGGTGGTTATACGCTGGACAAATTGCTATAAGATGAAACGAGTCATCATAACCAAGCTTACAAAATTGACAAATTTCGTCGTCAGAAGGAAATTTATATTTTTTCTTTTTGTAAACGATTCTAGGGACATATTTATTTAATAATCTAAATTGGGCAAACACAGATTTTAAAATTAGCGGCATTTTCAGTAACAGATAAGGTTGTGTTTTATTGCTCAATGTTAAATTTGGATAAATTTGTAAACTTTTTGAGTTAGACATACTTTGGAGATCACGTTTCAATAAAAAATTCTTATATCTTGTTTTTAAATCCTTTGCACTGGCCATCAGGACATCATAAGAGAGAGAGTTCCAAACATCAATCATGTCACAATCTAAGAATAGTTTTCTAATTGCAAGGCACCAATTATATCTACATTTACTTATGTCCGCCGAACACGACAAATCTTTGAGTCTCTCGAAACATTTTCTTGGGTGGCGCGAGGGATCCATAGAATAAATCTTCTGCAACCATGACAGTATGAAACAAAAAACCCGGTATGACAGAGGTAGCTCACCAACTTCAAGACGTACGGCATAATTAGGAGTATTTGTTGGGAGGCGTAGCAATCTTTTGAAAAAGGAAGTTTGTACTTTCTCGATGTCATACAGATGACCAATGCTCCAGACTTGAGCTAGATACAAAAGTGTACTTAAACAGAGACTATAAAATAATCTTGCGCAAGTGTGCCAAGAGTCGGTCTTTGTGTTATAAATTGTTTTAAGAGTTACTCCGACTGCTACATTCGCCGAACTGACAAAGTTATTACTAGCTAAATCAAATGTCGCCGAACTCGAAAAAGGCACGCCAAGGTACGTGACTTCCTTAACTACTTCAATCTTATCGTTGCCGTATTTAAAATATTTAAATCTCGGATCGCGTGGGGGATTCTTCTCGAAAATAACAATTTTAGTCTTAGTTACATTTACAGTAAGGCGTTTTTCTTTGCAGTAAATCTGAAGAACCTTTAACTTCCTGACCATCTCCGAAGGCGTGTCTGATAATAGGACAATGTCGTCGGCGTATTCTAGCGAAAGTACTTCAGTCTTACTATCAATACAGAGGCCTCTACAGTCGTGACTCGCAAGAAAATCACCCAAATCACTTATAAAAAGCAAGAAAAGCAATGAGCTAAGGACTTCGCCCTGCATGACTCCCCGAGTAACTTTTACATTTTTTGTAAAGGAGTTTTCAACTTTTATGCAAACTTTCGCGGACTCATAAAAATTTCGGAGAATACTAATGAATTTCGAGCTAACGCCTAACTCGTGGAGCCTCTGCCATAATAATGAGTGATCAACAGAATCAAAAGCTCCTTTAAGATCAACGAACACCGCGTATACTGCGCCTTTCGGATGCCTGAGATGGATCTGAATCAAGGAAGTAAGTGTAAACACACTGTCGAGGCAACTTCTGCCCTTCCTAAATCCCGACTGTGATTCAGGTATTAGGTTCCTCTCATTAGTCCACCCAGTCAGTCGATTGCAGAGTATTTGGGTAAAAACCTTCGCGATACAATTTACGAGTGTTATAGGTCTATAATTGGATGGTATACTATTATCACCTTTTTTATATATCATTGACATTACTAATTTGCTCCAAGAGCTAGGCATTACCTCATGATCTAACACTTTATTAAAAAGAACTTCCAAGAAAATTATCCAAGACTCGGGGAGTCTTTTGTAGAAGCTATAGCTAATGCCGTCGGGGCCTGAGGCCTTTCCATCTTTACATTTTTGTAGACTTTTCCTAATCTCGAATAAATCAATATGACTATCAAGTATCGGGTCGAATCTATCGCAGAATCTAGGGGTGACATTCCGGACATCCGGATACATATCTCTAAGATAGGTTTGCCAAGTCTCTCTATCTATATTATTAACAAAGTTGCTTTTAGGGCGAAATCTGTTTATGACGCTCCAAAAGTCCGCCGAGCCACTACTGCAAGATAAAGACTGAATAATTGACTTTTCATAAGCTTTCCTTTTTAGTTTTAATAGTTTTTTATATTCTTTTTTCAAATTTTGATAATATAGGCGGGCAGAATCATCAAATTTCATAGCCCTGCGTGACTCAAAAGCATCATAAACAAGTTTTTTAGAATATCGACACTCGGCATCATACCATGGCTTATTTAACCTTGATCCAGTCATACCAGGAAGCGTTTTTTTCATACCCAAACTACATGCGACTGAATTAATTGTACTTGTTAGAATCTTGCTATCTTTATTAACATCGTTGCTGCCACTAGCAATCCAATTCCTAGCTGACATCGAAACATAAAAATCTGCTGCTTTATTTATATCGAAGATTAATTTACACTTTTTATGGTTATTTGGGGGTTTAGAATTTTTTTTACAGAGTAAACATGATAAGCATGCCGCAACGGGGAAATGATCGGAAAAAGTTACAATTGGCAAAACCTTAAAATCACTTAACAGTCCCAAGCCGTCCTGCGAACACCAAACTAGATCAAGAACGCTTGAACCTACTGTGCTTTCAAATGTTCGTTGAGCGGGGCGATCACTATGAGATCGACCATTTAGTAAGATGAAATCCCTAACTTCCATGAATTCCGTAAATGTTCTTCCACGATTATTAGTGAATTCATCCATTGACTCACGATTGGCAGTGAAAATACTTCTGGATACAATATCCGGGTGCACCTGATTCAAATTTGAAACGCGACAGTTAAAGTCACCACCCACGATGAGAGGTATTTCCGGATAACTCGATGATATAGAACTAATAGTTTCCTCAAGGGCTGGTAAATATTTATTTAAAGTTACAGTTGGAGAAAAATAAACCACGCCAAGTATAAAAGTGAGATTGTTTTTTTGAACTTTGACAAATATATAATTATCAGTTGAAAAAATGGGGTTAATATTATAAAATTTTTGATTATAACAAATTAAAATACCACCTTTAGCTCTGCCATGTAAAAAGTCTTTGGTGGCAGGTTGGCAAATTACCTGTAAGTGATTAAAATAACTCGGAAGTGTTACTGTACTTGCTGTAAACCATGTTTCGTAGACACACATAATGTCCTCCCTCTCGTACACTGCTTCAATGTCACTGAGGTTTGAAGCACCATGAACATTCCAAAAGATGATTTTTGCCTTACCATTCACTTCACTTGTAACAGCTTGATCGAAACTAATTTCCTCAGGGTATCCCCCCCGCTATTCTTGGTCTGTACTAGTTCCCGGTCCATGCTTAAGAGATAATTGTTTATTCACTGCATTTGGTGTGGGAAAGAAGGATTCCAACCGTTTGTTTTTTAATTTAGTCTCTTTTCGGGGACGCCCTTTACCACGTTTAGGGGTTGAAAGATCATCATGAGAGGATTCTATAGAAGGCACTGTTATAAGATTCTCTTTGTTTATAATAGAAAGAAAAGCATTGGCTTCTTCCAATCGAGTAAGCTTTCCATTTAGCATTATTTTATCTCTCCTGATAAATGCATTCTGTCCCAAAACCTTAAGCTTGTTGACACAATCCAGAGTAATTTTCCTTTCTTCTTTCTCTTCTTTAGTAAGATCATTGGAAATGAAAATTTTTAATTCACGAAGCTCTGAGGACTTCTTGAAAAGAGCTTTAACCCAGCGGGAAGAAATGAATTTAATTTTAATAGGCCGTTTACCCTTCACTTTCCCCAATCTAAATGCATCAACTATGGCTATATCAGGGATTACAAGATTTACTTTGCAGAAAATTTTATATAAGAATATTGTTACTTTAACTTCTTCGATATTATTTTCATCGTTTAAATTCAATTATTATTTTCTAGAATTTTTAATTAAAAAATTTCCAAACATTTGAATTTGAAACCTTTTTAAAATTCAATTATTTCTAAAAATCCATGCTATAATGCTTTTAATATTAAATTATTATCTAAAATTTTCACCGAAATTCATTTTTAAATAAATTTTTATTAGAAAATCCTACGAGAATTCAATTATTGAAATACAAAAATAAATAATTTGTTCAATAATTTGAATTTTTATTTAAATTTAATTAAATATTAATTGAATATTATTATTATTGAATATTTATTGATATTTATTAATTTTTTTATTAATTGAATATTAATTGAATTAATTTCTTTTAAGGAATTTAATTAAAATTTTACTGAAATTTATTACATTAAAGAATTTTATAACAATTTTTGAAAATAATTAAAAACTTTTTGAAGAATTTTATTAAAATTTTTAAAAATACGTGAATTCTTGAGGAGATTTAAAATAATAATTTATGAAAACAATTGAATTTATGCGAAGAATTTTATTAAATTTTGTTTAAATAATTGAAATTTTAACAAGAAATTTATTAAAATTTTTGACAATAATTTAATTCTTTGAGAAGAATTTCGCTACCTATTTATATAAAGATAATTTAATTTTTGATCAAAATTGAAAAAAAATTTTAATAATAATTTAATTTCTGCAAAGTATTTTATTAGGTACCTACTTTTCAAAAGAATTGAATTCTTGCGAACGATTTTATTAGAATTTTTAAAATAATTGAATTTCCAAGAAGATATTGATTTCTTTTAAAAATAATTAAATTTTTTTGATGAATATTGTTATTTATGATAATAATTGAGTCATTACAACGAATTATATTATTTTATTGAATAATTCAATATTTCCTAAATTTGAATTTTTTCCGTCAAGTTTTAGGTAATAAAATTTTTAAGAATAATTGCATTTTTCGAGGAATTTATTTAAAATCGTATTAAAAATTTATTTAAAATTCTGCCGTGAAAATAATTGAATTCCTAAATAAAATTTTATTATTCATGAAAATAATTGAATGTTTTCGTAGAATTGTATCAAAAATTTTTTCCAATAATTTTTGATAAATTTTATATAAATAGTAAATATTGAAAGTCATTGAATTACGAAAAACTTTTGAAAATAATTGAAATTTTGCAAAGAATTTTGTTTAAATTTTTTTAAATAATTGAATTTTTGGCGAAAAATTTTTCTATTTATAAAGATAATTGAATTTTCGACGGATATATTCGTTAAAATTTTTGAAAAAATAATTGAATTTCTTCAAAGAATTTTATTACTTTTAAAAATAATTAAATTCTTGTGATAAATATTGTTATTTATAAAAAGAATTGAATTTTGCAAAGAATTTTTTTTAAATTCCTAAAAATAATTGAATCTTTGTGAAGAATTTTGTTATTTTTTAAAATAATTGCATTAAAACTTTTGAAATAATTAAATAATATTAAAAAATTCATTCCGGTCAGAAATAGAAAAAAAATTTGAAGGTTTTATTTATTAGAATTCGTGGTAGTTTGATAGTTTATAAGGCAAAGAAAAGAGACACTAAAATATCAGAATTTTCTTATGAATTCTAAAAATTTTATTTTTTCCAGTACTTTTAATAAAAATATCTGACTTTTACTTGACTTCCCTGATTTCCCTGACCTGTGGCAATCCTGACCACCCTTTCAGAAAAAATCTCTATTTCAAAAATAACAAAAGACATTTTTTCAAAAAAAGACCTTTTTTGACAATCGATTTTTTTTCAAAATTCTTTAAGAAAAATGTCAAGACCACTTTCTTTTTTGAGAAAACAAACGTTTTCTATTTTAGAGATGAATTTTTTATATTTTCTATGTATTCCACTCTTTCGGAAAAAATCTCTCTTTCAAAAATAAAGTTAGACAGGATGAAAAATTCTTGTAGTTGTAATTTTAGTAGTAAAATACTGTAACAGTGAGACAACATTGCCGGGAAATATTGATAATATTATATTAGAAAAAGGTAATAAAAATTTAAAACAAAATTTATTTTCCTCTACATAAAAAATAGAGAATATCGTAATATTTCATAGTTATTTATCTGAAGCACGAGTTCGATGTATGTGTATTGAATCAATTTTTTAGTTTGTTTGTAAATTTAGTGATAAACTTTTGAAAGTAAACTGAAATAATATTGAGGCAATCGTGAGAAATTTTTCTGGTAAAGTTCTATGAGAGATCTTATAAAGTTGAAAAAACTTTATAGTTGAAGATCAATTTTCTCTATGTACGTCTCTTTTTTAAAAGGAAATTAGAAAGACTTCTGGACATTGAACGTAATCTAAAGCTTGAAAGGTTGAAAAGTTTCTTTAGTAAAAACTAAAAAGTTTAAGTAGAAAAAGCGATAAGTGTGAAGAAAGAAGAGATAAACAGACCGAAAATAGTGTCCCTTTTATATTTAATCGAACCTGAAAAAAGAGAAACAAAACATGCTAATTCAGAGACGTAAAAAAATATTTTCTTCAATTTTTAATGATTTTTACAATTTTTTTTTAGAGTCTTAACGATTAATTTTTTCCCGAACAAAAAAAATATTGAATTTACAAAAAAAAAAGTCTTTCGTAGTGCGTTTTTTTTCTCCTCATTTCACTCACGATATTCATGACCGGGTATTAAAGTTCCCATGTGTATTTTCGTAAAATTTCTCGTGCTTTCTATTCAAGAAGTTGAGTTGTAAAGAGTGGAACTCGATCTAGCGTGAAATTACACTTTCCAGAATTTTACTCGTAAGAGTAAAAGCTTTCTGCAAAAAAAAAAAAATTTGCAACATTCCGTGTATTTGCTTTGGAAAAAATTATTCATCAATGCCAAATGAATTTTGAAACATCGTACAAAATGCTTTCAATGCTAAAATTAAATAAAAATTTCTCATATATTTCTCCGAAGGGAAATTTTTATCACGTCAAAAAAGAAAAAAAAGAGTGACTCGTTCATCTACTGTTCCGTTCACGATTATTAAAATTTAAATGGAAATGTTCAAAATAAATACAAAGGAATACTATAAATTTCAATTCTCTAAGGTCTAAAAATTGTAAAAGTTAAAGTTATTTTTATTTAAAAAATATATTTAACGTGAAAATGTATTTGTTTTGCAAGTCATAAAATAAATTAAGAACATATCCATACAGAACCAAACTCAATAGTAGATTTTTAGAAATATTTTTATTTTCTTTCTGATACACTGTCGATTAGGATTTTGAATAATTTATTTGAAACTGTAATTTTTGGTATACTTTCTTACATTTCTTGTATATATATTTTTTTATTTTTTCTACAAAATAATTATTTTCAAATACTTTTTTTTCAACATTTTTTTTTCAAACTCAATTTTAATTTATAAAACGTATTTTTTTCAATTTTGCCCTTTTATTTTCTATAAATAATATAAATAAAAAACAAATTTTATCGCGAGGCGCAGTATCTATTTAATTTTTTATTATTATTGTGTAAATTATAAATTTTTTAATTTTCAAATTTCAGCTTTAATTTTTGTATATTTTCAGATTTTAAAAAAAAAATTCAACTTTAACAAATTTTTCGCACGAGATTCAATTATTTTCAACACAATTTTAATAAAATTTCTCGAAAAAATTAAATTATTTTTCATAAATTTTGTATAAAAATATAAATAATATTATTATTTAGTTAATATGCGTGTTAAAAAATAAAATGTAAGTATTAAATAATTATAACTGAATATCAATATTATCAACTTTCAAATTTATTAAAAATAAAATTCAATAATTATTATTGAAAAATAAATATGAGCTAATAATAATATTATATTTATAAAAATTTAATAATTATTATTAATGAATATTAATTAACCATTAAATGTTCTGCGCGACAGTGCGCGAAACGCAGTATTCAATTTAATATTATTATGCAAATTAGAAAATTTTGTAGGTATCTTTAAATATCAACTTCAATTTAGAAATAATTTCAAATTTGAAAATTAATAAAAATTAGATAAATAGAAAAAAATCACGTTACACTCAAAATAACAGTATAGTTAAAAAACTTGTAATATTTTTTTTAATAAAATTATTCTTTTAAAATTAAAAAGAAAAAAGTTACTTGTTAACCTAAATTATGGAAAATAAAATCATTTTTAAATTTTTCTTGCGAAAATTGTATCTGTAAAACTTTTCGTCTGCACTTTTATTAGTATAAATGTATACTAATTGGAATTTATAAGGAATTAGTAAATTAGTAAAAGATTAGTAACTTGTACTAATAAATAGTAATTTCTACTAATTTTTTAGTAATAACGTTTACTAATTTGAATTAGTGACAGATTTTTGCTTCTAAAATAGTAAATTTAACTAATAAATAGTGATTTCTACTGATTTATTAGTCAAATTTACTAATTATTATTAGTTATAATTATTTTTAATATTTTTTATTATTTATTAGTAAATTCAACTAATAAATAGTAATCTCTACGAATTTATTAGTAAAATTTACTAATTTAAAAGCAAAAAGTCAGTCACTAAAATTAGTAAGTATTTTTACTGCAGTAGAACCTGTCGAAATGAAAGTCAATTTTTAAGAGTTTTATTGCATTCACAGGGTTGCTAGGCAACCAACCAGGAAACCTGGAAATGTCAAGGAATTTTATAAACCTTGAAAAAATCTGGAAAAGGCAGTGAATTTTGATCGAAATCCTGGAAAATTGTTGTTTTCTAAAGTTATTGTGTTTATTCTTGAAATCTAATTTCACTTAAATAATAAACATTTCAAAATTAATTCAATTTTAAGAGATCTGCGTTTACAATTTTCATAAATAGATGAGCTTTAAAAGATTTTGATTTAAAATTTTGTACAATTTCCATTTTAAATCAATTTAATTAGAAATATAAAAAAACTTACGATTTAAAAAACAATTTTAAAACTAAAATTCTTCTGAAATTAGTTAAATTTTTTAATATATATTAAACTAGTTTTATTAAAAATATTGGATTTATAGAAGAATTTTAGTTAAAAATACTATAACAAATTGAATTTTGAAGCAATTACAAATGAATGCTGAAATTCAATTATTTTCAAAAGTAGTACAATTCTTCTCAGAAATTCAATTATTTAAAAAAGTTTTAATAAAATTCTTGGCAAAATTTTAATTATTTTCAAAAAATTTTCTCAATTCAATGATTTTTAATATCTACTACTTTAATAAAAGTTCCTTAAAAAGTTCAATTAGTTAAATAAATTTTTAATAAAATTCTACGCAAACATTTAATTATTTTCATAAATAATAAAAATTTCATAGGAATTCAATTATTTACAAATTATTATCATATATTTAATTATTTTCATGAATAATAACATTTTTTGCAGGGATTCAATTATTTTCATAAATAATAATAAAACTCAATGCTGAATTTCAATTATTTTTAATACAATTTTAATGTAATTCCTCGTAAAAAGTTATTATTCTTAAAAATTTTATTAAAATTCATCAAAGAAGTTTAATTATTTTAATAAACTTTGCTACAATTTATTTATTAAAATTTAAGTATTATTTTCAATAAATTTTTAATTAAATTTCTTTAAAGAATAAAATTATTTTCAAAAATTTTAATGCAATTCTTTGCGTAACAATTCAATTTTTTAGCGCGCTGAAACTAGCAGTCGCAACCAGCAGCCTCCCATAGGCGTCCACCGCTCATATTTCAAGCATTTGCCCCTCCACTTAAAATAGCTAAAAAAGTACTATAAACATATGACAAACTTTTTGAAAATTACACAGGGCATATCCCTGAGTAAGAAACAAATTATAAACAATTATAAACAATCATAATTGTTTATTATAATGTACAGCAGTTGAGATTTTTTTTCTGAAAAATTCTAAGTTTAGAGAATAGTCTATTTTCTGAAAAATTTAGGGGAGTAGAAAACGACGAGATAATTTTTTCCTTACTCTAGATATGTCTCTCAGTATTAAAAAAAATATAAACAATCTTAATTGTTTATAATAATGTACAGCAGTTGAGATTTTTTTTCTAAAAAATTCTAAGTTTAGAGAAAAGTCTATTTTCTGAAAAATTTAGGGGGGTAGAAAACGACAAGATAATTTTCTTTTTACTCTACATGTATCTCTCAGTAAAAAAAGAAATATGAACAATCTTATTTGTTTATAATAATGTACAGCAGTTGACATTTTTTTTCTGAAAAATTCTAAGTTTAGAGAAAAGTCTAATTTCTGAAAAATTTAGGGGGGTAGAAAACGACGAGAAAATTTTTTCCTTACTCTAGATATATCTCTGAGTTATAAAAAAAATATAAACAATCTTAATTGTTTATAATAATGTACAGCAGTTGACATTTTTTTCTGAAAAATTTTAAGTTAACAAAAAAGTCTAATTTCTGAAAAATTTAGGGGGGTAGAAAACGACGAGATAATTTTTTCCTTACTCTAGATATGTCTCTCAGTAATAAAAAAAATATAAACAATCTTAATTGTTTATAATAATGTACAGCAGTTGAGATTTTTTTTCTGAAAAATTCTAAGTTAACAAAAAAGTCTAATTTCTGAAAAATTTAGGGGGGTAGAAAACGACGAGATAATTTTTTCCTTACTCTAGATATATCTCTAAGTTATAAAAAAAATATAAACAATCTTAATTGTTTATAATAATGTACAGCAGTTGAGATTTTTTTTCTGAAAAATTCTAAGTTAAGAGAAAAGTCTAATTTCTGAAAAATTTAGGGGGGTAGAAAACGACGAGATAATTTTTTCCTTACTCTAGATATATCTCTGAGTTTAAAAAAAAATATAAACAATCTTAATTGTTTATAATAATGTACAGCAGTTGAGATTTTTTTTCTAAAAAATTCTAAGTTTAGAGAAAAGTCTATTTTCTGAAAAATTTAGGGGGGTAGAAAACGACAAGATAATTTTCTTTTTACTCTACATGTATCTCTCAGTAATAAAAAAAATATGAACAATCTTAATTGTTTATAATAATGTACAGCAGTTGACATTTTTTTTCTGAAAAATTTTAAGTTAACAAAAAAGTCTAATTTCTGAAAAATTTAAGGGGGTAGAAAACGACGAGATAATTTTTTCCTTACTCTAGATATATCTCTGAGTTATAAAAAAAATATAAACAATCTTAATTGTTTATAATAATGTACAGCAGTTGAGAATTTTTTTTCTAAAAAATTCTAAGTTTAGAGAAAAGTCTAATTTCTGAAAAATTTAGGGGGGTAGAAAACGACGAGATAATTTTTTCCTTACTCTAGATATAACTCTGAGTTATGAAAAAAATATAAACAATCTTAATTGTTTATAATGATGTACAGCAGTTGAGATTTTTTTTCTGAAAAATTCTAAGTTAACAAAAAAGTCTAATTTCTGAAAAATTTAGGGGGGTAGAAAACGACGAGATAATTTTTTCCTTACTCTAGATATGTCTCTCAGTAATAAAAAAAATATAAACAATCTTAATTGTTTATAATAATGTACAGCAGTTGAGATTTTTTTTCTGAAAAATTTTAAGTTAACAAAAAAGTCTAATTTCTGAAAAATTTAGGGGGGTAGAAAACGACAAGATAATTTTCTTTTTACTCTACATGTATCTCTCAGTAAAAAAAGAAATATGAACAATCTTATTTGTTTATAATAATGTACAGCAGTTGACATTATTTTTCTGAAAAATTTTAAGTTAACAAAAAAGTCTAATTTCTGAAAAATTTAGGGGGGTAGAAAACGACAAGATAATTTTCTTTTTACTCTACATGTATCTCTCAGTAAAAAAAGAAATATGAACAATCTTATTTGTTTATAATAATGTACAGCAGTTGACATTTTTTTTCTGAAAAATTTTAAGTTAACAAAAAAGTCTAATTTCTGAAAAATTTAGGGGGGTAGAAAACGACGAGATAATTTTTTCCTTACTCTAGATATAACTCTGAGTTATGAAAAAAATATAAACAATCTTAATTGTTTATAATGATGTACAGCAGTTGAGATTTTTTTTCTGAAAAATTCTAAGTTAACAAAAAAGTCTAATTTCTGAAAAATTTAGGGGGGTAGAAAACGACGAGATAATTTTTTCCTTATTCTAGATATATCTCTGAGTTATAAAAAAAATATAAACAATCTTAATTGTTTATAATAATGTACAGCAGTTGAGATTTTTTTTCTGAAAAATTCTAAGTTAAGAGAAAAGTCTAATTTCTGAAAAATTTAGGGGGGTAGAAAACGACGAGATAATTTTTTCTTTACTCTAGATATATCTCTGAGTTATGAAAAAAATATAAACAATCTTAATTGTTTATAATGATGTACAGCAGTTGAGATTTTTTTTCTGAAAAATTCTAAGTTAACAAAAAAGTCTAATTTCTGAAAAATTTAGGGGGGTAGAAAACGACGAGATAATTTTTTCCTTATTCTAGATATATCTCTGAGTTATAAAAAAAATATAAACAATCTTAATTGTTTATAATAATGTACAGCAGTTGAGATTTTTTTTCTGAAAAATTCTAAGTTAAGAGAAAAGTCTAATTTCTGAAAAATTAAGGGGGGTAGAAAACGACGAGATAATTTTTTCCTTACTCTAGATATGTCTCTCAGTAATAAAAAAATATAAACAATCTTAATTGTTTATAATAATGTACAGCAGTTGAGATTTTTTTTCTGAAAAATTCTAAGTTAACAAAAAAGTCTAATTTCTGAAAAATTTAGGGGGGTAGAAAACGACGAGATAATTTTTTCCTTATTCTAGATATATCTCTGAGTTATAAAAAAAATATAAACAATCTTAATTGTTTATAATAATGTACAGCAGTTGAGATTTTTTTTCTGAAAAATTCTAAGTTAAGAGAAAAGTCTAATTTCTGAAAAATTTAGGGGGGTAGAAAACGACGAGATAATTTTTTCTTTACTCTAGATATATCTCTGAGTTTAAAAAAAAATATAAACAATCTTAATTGTTTATAATAATGTACAGCAGTTGAGATTTTTTTTCTGAAAAATTCTAAGTTTAGAGAAAAGTCTAATTTCTGAAAAATTTTAGGGGGGTAGAAAACGACGAGATAATTTTCTTCTTACTCTCCATGTATCTCTCAGTAATAAAAAAAATATAAACAATCTTAATTGGTTATAATAATAATGTACTTAACATTAAAAAAAATAAGTATTATTTATTATTTTTTTGAGGGTGGTAGAAATCAACGAGACGATTTTTTCTTACCCTATATATTTCCTTGAGTAAGAAAAAAATTGTAAAGTCGTTTTCTACCCCCCTAAATTTTTCAGAAATTAGACTTTTTTGTTAATTTAAAATTTTTCAGAAAAAAAATCTCAACTGCTGTACATTTTTATAAACAATTAAGATTGTTTATATTTTTTTTATAACTCAGAGATATATCTAGAATAAGGAAAAAATTATCTCGTCGTTTTCTACCCCCCTAAATTTTTCAGAAATTAGACTTTTTTGTTAACTTAGAATTTTTCAGAAAAAAATTTCAACTGCTGTACATTATTATAAACAATTAAGATTGTTTATATTTTTTTTATAACTGAGAGATATATCTAGAGTAAGAAGAAAATTATCTCGTCGTTTTCTACCCCTATAAATTTTTCAGAAAATAGACTTTTCTCTAAACTTAGAATTTTTTAGAAAAAAAATCTCATCTGCTGTACATTATTATAAACAATTAAGATTGTTTATATTTTTTTTATAACTCAGAGATATATATAGAGTAAGGAAAAAATTATCTCGTCGTTTTCTACCCCCCTAAATTTTTCAGAAATTAGACTTTTTTGTTAACTTAAAATTTTTCAGAAAAATAATGTCAACTGCTGTACATTATTATAAACAATTAAGATTGTTCATATTTTTTTTATTACTGAGAGATACATGTAGAGTAAAAAGAAAATTTTCTTGTCGTTTTCTACCCCCCTAAATTTTTCAGAAAATAGACTTTTCTCTAAACTTAGAATTTTTTAAAAAAAAAATCTCAACTGCTGTACATTATTATAAACAATTAAGATTGTTTATATTTTTTTTAATACTGAGAGACATATCTAGAGTAAGGAAAAAATTATCTCGTCGTTTTCAACCCCCTTAATTTTGAAGAAATTAGACTTTTCTCTTAACTTAGAATTTTTCAGAAAAAAAATCTCAACTGCTGTACATTATTATAAACAATTAAGATTGTTTATATTTTTTTTATAACTCAGAGATATATCTAGAGTAAGGAAAAAATTATCTCGTCGTTTTCTCCACCTCTAAATTTTTCAGAAATTAGACTTTTCTCTAAACTTAGAATTTTTCAGAAAAAAAATCTCAACTGCTGTACATTATTATAAACAATTAAGATTGTTTATATTTTTTTTATAACTCAGAGATATATCTAGAGTAAGAAGAAAATTATCTCGTCGTTTTCTACCCCCCTAAATTTTTCAGAAAATAGACTTTTCTATAAACTTAGAATTTTTCAGAAAAAAAATCTCAACTGCTGTACATTATTATAAACAATTAAGATTGTTTATATTTTTTTTATTACTGAGAGACATATCTAGAGTAAGGAAGAAATTATCTCGTCGTTTTCTACCCCCCTAAATTTTTCAGAAATTAGACTTTTTTGTTAACTTAAAATTTTTCAGAAAAAAAATGTCAACTGCTGTACATTATTATAAACAATTAAGATTGTTCATATTTTTTTTATTACTGAGAGATACATGTAGAGTAAAAAGAAAATTATCTTGTCGTTTTCTACCCCCCTAAATTTTTCAGAAAATAGACTTTTCTCTAAACTTAGAATTTAAAAAAAAAAAAACTCAACTGCTGTACATTATTATAAACAATTAAGATTGTTTATATTTTTTTTAATACTGAGAGACATATCTAGAGTAAGGAAAAAATTATCTCGTCGTTTTCTACCCCCCTAAATTTTTCAGAAAATAGACTATTCTCTAAACTTAGAATTTTTCAGAAAAAAAATCTCAACTGCTGTACATTATTATAAACAATTAAGATTGTTTATATTTTTTTTAATATTGAGAGACATATCTAGAGTAAGGAAAAAATTATCTCGTCGTTTTCTACCCCCCTAAATTTTTCAGAAAATAGACTATTCTCTAAACTTAGAATTTTTCAGAAAAAAAATCTCAACTGCTGTACATTATTATAAACAATTAAGATTGTTTATATTTTTTTTATAACTGAGAGACATATCTACAGTAAGAAAAAAATTGTTTCGTCGTTTTGTACCCCCCTAAATTTTTCAGAAATTAGACTTTTTTGTGAAGTTAGAATTTTTCAGAATAAAATCTCAACTGCTGTACATTATAATAAACAATTATGATTGTTTATAATTGTTTATAATTTGTTTCTTACTCAGGGATATGCCCTGTGTAATTTTCAAAAAGTTTGTCGTATGTTTATAGTACTTTTTTAGCTATTTTAAGTGGAGGGGCAAATGCTTGAAATATGAGCGGTGGACGCCTATGGGAGGCTGCTGGTTGCGACTGCTAGTTTCAGCGCGCTCAATTTTTTTCAAAATAATTTTAATAAAATTCTTCGCAGAAATCCAATTATGTTTAAAACTTTACAAAAATTCTCGTCAACATTTGCAATTATCTTTATAAATAATAAAATTTCTCTCCGAAATTCAATTATTTTCAAAACTTTTAATAATATTCTTGGCAGAATTTCAATTATTTTTAATACATTTTTCATCAAATTTATTAAAAAATTCAATTATTCTTAAAAATTTTATTAAAACTTGACAAGAGAATTCAATTATTTAAAAATTTGTTGATAAAATTCTTTATGAAAATCCAATTTTAAGAAACATTTAATTGTTTAATAAAATATTTATTTTTACATTTAAATAATTGAATTGTCGTAGAATTTTCTAATAAAGATATTTTCATGTTTTATAATAATATTCTTATATGTTATTGAATTTAAAATTTTTGAATATCTTAATTCCCATAAAAAAATAATGATTAAATATTTATTTAAAAATGAAATTATTGATGTTTTCGAATAATTTTTGTTTTAGAAACCTGGAAAATTTAACTTTTTCACTGTAAAAAAAAATTTTCAAATTGAGTTTCATTTCGACAGGTTTTACTGTAATTCAAATTTTTATAGAGAGTTTATCTGATTAGAATTGATAAACGTTTCTAAATTAGGACATTTACCCTAATCACAAAAGTAACAAAGAAGAATTTTCAAGAGTGAAAAAATTTCTACATTTTTTATCCCCTTTTTCAAAATTCAGAAGAGAATTTCAATCCGATTGGTTAGGTTAAATTGAGCTCACAGTTCGAGTTTAGCAAAAACCGGAACTCTCTCCATAAACCTTGTCTTTTTTACAAAATATTATAGTCGCTCTCAAAGAACGCTCTTCTCACCATTTGTGTGTGTGTGTGTATAAAATCAAATGTATCATAAAAATGAATACTTTAAAATGCCGTTAGTATATACTGTACATTATGAAATGTATGAAATGTATACTAAAAAAAAAGGAGGCGCGTGTGCGCAATTATTATATATACCAACGCCCCTGGAAACCGATAAAGTATTTTGCGCAAAAAATAAAGTGACGGCTATTGTGAAACATGAAAATTGATAAAAACACTTTTCTTTTTTATTTTATCTTCAATGTTGCGTCCGAGAAAATATCTCGGAAAAACTTCAGCCACGAGCTGAGGCGAGAAGTGTCAACCAATATCGAATAGGGGATCAATCCCATCAGCGTTGTAAAATTATTATCGCCAGTATATTTCACGAGCGTTAATATTAAAGCGAATATGTTGTCGGAATATATCCTAGAAAATTTCTTTTTCTTCTTGTTTTTCACCTTTTTTTAAATATTACACGCGGTACATACGCTTCACATTTTACAAAGTCTATAAAAAAGAAATTTACTTTTTTTCTATATATATATATATATATATATATATATATATATATATAATATATCGCTCACTCAATTTCTCCTCTATGCACCAAAAAATAAATGTATACAGATATATTAAATATGCAGTCAATTTTTTTTAGTCTTTTTATATTTTCTTTTATATACATAATACATATTTAATATTCAGTCGATTTTAAAATATTTTTTTTATTTTTTAGAATTTTATTTATTTTTATATTTTTTAAATTATTTACTTCAAAAAAATTTTTTTTACTTTTTTTATTTTATTTTGAGGGAATTTAATTTGATTAATTATACCTATCATCTAAGGGGGTAAAAGACTATTCATTTGTTCCTATCAAATTAAAGTCAATATCAAAAAATTTTTTTTTCTTTGCGAATTTCAACTAAAAGTTATATCGAAGAACTATATAGAGAAGGAGGAGGCGTAAAAAATATTGAATCGATAAGTGAAAATCGATCATTCAATCGCGTTTCTCTCCCATAAAATGCCTATATAGAGAAGGAAGGTATTATCGTCTAAAGTACTAGTAGTCGACAGTTTTCTCTAAAATGCGTAAATCCTGTGAAAAATTTTAGCGCCTTGAGAAAAGAGCATAAAGCGACACATTTTTACAAAACGAAAATCGATTATACAATTGTCTTGTTATTTTTTCATATAAACGAAAATTCATATTTTATTTTTCATTTCTTTTTCTTTTTTACTTCACGGGGAAAGTAGAACAGGTAGAAATTTCACTATATTAACAAAAGTTTTAGTTAGTTTTGGATTCTAATGGCAAAAATGATTTAAAAATTTTTAAAAATTAAACAAAATGTTTTATTTTCTACAACTTTTTTTTTAATAAAGGTGAATTTCTAAAATAAATTTTCTTATGCTGGCCATTTTCTTATTTTATTTTTTCTAATAAAGACCATTTTAAAAAGTGATTTTTTTCTAACAAAATAATTGAGATTTCGTTAAAAAATTGTGATAAAAAAATGGAAATTATGCAGATTTTTTAAATAAATTTTTAAATAATCTCATCAAAGATCGTAATTAAAAAATAGAAATTATAGGAATTTTTTTCCTAAAGATATTTGCAATTTTCTAAAGAAAAATGTAGTTTTATAAATATATTAATTTTGAAAATTATAAAATTTGAATCAAAATGATGCAATTTACTTCCTTTTTTCAAAGAAGAACAGAATTGTGTTTAAATAATTATCATTAAAAATAGGACATTTGCAAAATTTTTTTTCTTTTTTAAAATGAAACTCATAATTTTGTAAACAGAATTTTGTGTTTGAGAAACAGAAAATATGCAAAATAGCTTCTATAACTTAATCTTAATTTTTTTAACAATTTTATAACTTTTATCAAAATTATAGGAATTTCACAAATATCGGAAAAATAAAGTTTAGAAATCATAACTTTTTAGAAACAATTTGTTTTTACGAATCAAAATTTGACGAAAAAATTTTTTTTAAAAATCAAAACTTGTTAGAAAAACAGTTTTTAGAAAACAAAATCCATTAGAAATCGCTTTTTTATGTCTCTAAAGTTCTTAACATGCTAATAAACGAAATTAATTTTTTTCTTCTTCAAATTAGAATTTTATTACAATAATTTTGCGTCAGTATAAAAAAAAGATAAATTATAAAGTTTCTAAATGTTAAATTTAGGTTTTAAATTTTCATTGCAAACAGTAGTTTATGAAAATATTTTTACTAAAAAATATTTTTTTCATTTAAACATTCAAAACTTTGGATCTTATTTTTTTTTTAAATAATGGTTTAGAAAATATTTTTCAGAAAAAGTAACCACCTACAATTAAAATATTGTTTACAATGAGGGGAAAAGTTAAAATTCTGCGTTCACGTAACTTTACTTTCATTCAAAAATTTGTATTTTTAATTTTCCTTAAAATTCCCCACGTTCACTTTAACTTAAATTATTCTCATTTTAAATGTCTCCAAAAATTCTCACAAACACTTACTCACAAAATTTTCATTTTTACTTAAAAATGTTTACTTTAAGTAAAAAAAATTTGAGTAAAAGTAAATATTTTTTGAGTGATAGTGAGAATTTTTTTTATTAAATTTAAAAATATTTGAGTCAAAGTGAAAGTGAAAATTTTTTTATTGAAAATAAGAAGTTTTTAAAAAAAGTAAAATGCTTTGAGTGAATGTGAACATTTTTTGAGTGAAGTCAACAATTTTTTAGTGAATGTGAGAATTCTTCTAAGGAATATGAAAATTTTTTGAGTGAATGTGAAAGTGACAATTTTTTGAGTGAAAATAAAAATTTTTAGGAAAAGCGAAATTTTTTGACTGAAACTAAACTATTTTCAATAAAGTCGAATTCTTTTTGGAGTGAAAGTGAGAATTTTTTTAAATAATGAGAAAGTTTTTTGAGTAAAAGTAAAAATAATAATTTTTTAGAAGAAAAAGTGAAATTTTTTTGAGTAAATGTGAATATTATTTTTGAGTGAAATCAACAATTTTTTAGTGAAAGTGAGAATTCTTTTAAGAAATGTGAAAATTTTTTTAGTGAAAGTGAAAGTAAGAATTTTTTAGGGAAAGCGAAATTTTTTGACTCAAACTGTGTTTTTTTGAGTAAAGTCGAATTCTTTTTGGAGTGAATGTGATAATTTTTTGAATGAAGTCAAAAATTTTTTAGTGAAAGTGAGAATTTTTTTAAGGAATGAGAAAGTTTTTTGAGTGAATTTGAAAGTGACATTTTTTTGTCTATTCTGTAGGTGAAATTTTTCTTGAAATGAAAAAATTATGCTCGACAATTGCACAAAATTTCATGGATGTTAATTATGTAATTTCATTTTTATTTTTATTTTCATTTTCATTTTCATTTTCATTTTCATTTTCATTTTCATTTTCATTTTCATTTTCATTTTCATTTTCATTTTCATTTTTATTTTCATTTTCATTTTCATTTTCATTTTCATTTTTATTTTCATTTTTACTTTTATTTTTATTCTTACTTTCATTAACTAAATTCTTAAGAAACTTTTAAAAAAATGATTGTAAATAATTGAATTAGAGAAGAATTTTAGTTAAAAATTGTAGAAAATAATTGAATTATAATCTTGAAAATAATTTTGAAGAAGTTACAGTAGCAATTTCTTATATAAATTATTAAATCTCAAAGAATTTGAAATTTGAGATTTTTTAAAATCTTAATTTCTGTGAAAAAATAATTATAATAATAATTATTATTATTATTAGAAAAAAATATTATTTATTATTTTTTGACTGAAACTGAACTATTTTTAATAAAGTCGCATTCTTTTTGATGTGAAAGTGATAATTTTTTGAGCGAAGTCAACATTTTTTTAGTGAAAGTGAGAATTTTTTTAGGAATGAGAAAGTTTTTGAGTAAAAGTAAAAATAATAATTTTTTAGGGAAAGTGAAATTTTTTTGAGTGAATGTGAATATTATTTTCGTGTGAAATCAACAATTTTTTAGTGAAAGTGAGAATTCTTTTAAAGAATGTGAAAATTTTTATTAGTGAAAGTGAAAGTAAGAATTTTTTAGGGAAAACGAAATTTTTTGACTGAAACTGAACTTTTTTGAGTGAAGTCGAATTCTTTTTTGAGTGAAAGTGATAATTTTTTGAATGAAGTAAACAATTTTTTAGTGAAAGTGAGAATTTTTTTAAGGAATGTGAAAATTTTTCGAATGAAAATAAAAATAAGAATTTTTTAGGGAAAGCGAAAATTTTTTACACAAACTGAATTTTTTTTAGTGACGTCAAATTTACTTTTAGTAAAAGTGAGAATTGTTCAAATGAATGTGAAAGTTTTCTTAGTGAATTTGAAAGTGACATTTTTTTGAGTAAAAGTGAAAATAAGAATTTTTTAGGGAACTTAAATTTTTTTTCGACTGAATGTGAATATTATTTTTGAGTGAAATCAACAATTTTCTAGTGAAAGTGAGAATTCTTTTAAGAAATGTAAAAAATTTTTGAGTGAAAGTGAAAGTAAGAATTTTTAGAGAAAGTGAAATGTATGGACTAAAACTTAACATTTTTAAGTGAAGTCAAATTTTTTTGAGTAAAAGTGAGAATTTTTTAAATGAATGTAAATATTTTTTGAGACAAAGTAAGAATTTTTTGAGTAAAGGTTTTCATTTTTCTGAAAAAATAAAATCAATGAAACTGGAAATGAAATTACATAAGTACCTAATCTTTGAGGACAAAATAAAGGAATGAAGTGAATAGAATAAATAAAATTAAAAATCTAATAAAAATGTAAATAAAAGTGAAAATAAAAGTGAAAAAAGTATAAATGAGAGTGAGTGTGAAAATGAAAGGAGAAATGATAAGTGAAAATGAAAATGAAAGTGTAAATGAAAATTGAAATGAAAGTAGAAATTATAAATGAAAATGGAAATGAAAGTGAATGTGAAAATAAAAGTAGAAATGAAAGTGAATTTAAAAATGAAAGTAGAAATGATAAGTGAAAATGAAAATGAAAGTGGAAATGAAAATGGAAATGAAAGTATAAATGACAATGAAAATGAAAATGATAGTGGAAATGAAAATGGAAATGAAAGTAGAAATTATAAATGAAAATGAAAGTAGACATTATAAATGAAAATGGAAATGAAAGTAGAAATTATAAATGAAAATGGAAATGAAAGTGAATGTGAAAATAAAAGTAGAAATGAAAGTGAATCTAAAAATGAAAGTAGAAATGATAAGTGAAAATGAAAATGAAAGTGGAAATGAAAATGGAAGTGAAAGTATAAATGACAATGAAAATGAAAATGATAGTGGAAATGAAAATGGAAATAAAAGTAGAAATGAAAGGGATTGTGAAAATAAAAGTAGAAATGAAGGTGAATCGGAAAATAAAAGTAGAAATGAAGGTGAATCGGAAAATGAAAGTAGAAATGAAAGTGAATGTGAAAATGAAAGTGTAAATGATTTTTAAAAATACATTTTTTTTACATTTTTATTTTCACGAAACCATAATAGATTTTAAGGAGACAATTGTCTGGAAATTCTAAATGTTTCATATCAGAACTATTCGGATATAAATCAGGATTATCCACTTATCTTCTTCCTTTAGCTTGACAAATATTTTCAATGCGCAATTTTGACGGACCATTTAAATTTTAGTTTGAGACGTTTGAACGATCACAGCCAATTAAGTGATAGAATGAAAGTGGCTATCGTTAATCTTCACGTCCGGAATTTATACTTGAATAAGATGGTTATTTTGGACTTGCAATGGCTTTTGTTCCTTGCGCGGACGCTGGGATCATTAAATTCAGTGGAACCATAGTCCGAGGCGTGTACACCACATTTATATGTATATACTATCCTCTCTCTCTATATATTTGTGTACGTGTAAACACCCACACACACACACAGAGCATCCTTTCTCGAATGGCGCCTGGAAGCTTACCGAATTATTGTTTGATAAGCCATAATGTATAGATTCTCTATAAATGGGTTCGTATCCTGGCTTAACAATGCCGGAATGATTGGCTCGCTGTCTGGCCTCGTGGCTTGCATTCACTTACAATGCAACGGCGTTTGGGGGTACTATCGCGAGTTTGAATTTGTGTCTGTGTGTGTGAGTGTGGGTGTGTTCGCTTTCAAACTCAGTTTCTAATAGTTACGTTAGGTTTCTAACACTTCCAAACAGAAACCCCTGAATTTACGTTTCTCTGCATTATAATAGCAAAACCTCTTCATTGAAAGATACGTCATTTGTATCCAACAAACTATTCTTCATTATTATTTCCCTCGGGGATATTCAAATATTATATTTCTCTATTCATTTTTTTTTTTTTTTTTTTTTTTTTTTTTTTAGAATTTTTAATTAAAACAAAATTTTTAACGAGAGAAATCAGAGAAAAATTCCAGTAATTAATTTTTGATGTCTGACGATTTTTACAGTGTATTTTTTTAGACCACTAATTACGGTTTGAAAAAAATGATGAGAGATTATTTTTTATTATTAGGTATAGAAGAAGAATGGCTGAAAATTCTGAGATAAAAATAATGTTATTATGATTAAACTCGGAAAAATATTTAACCGAGAGGCTGGTAAATTATTTATCTACATGAAATAAATTTTATTTGGTTCGAATAAATTATTCTGTGGCTGCGGAAAATTTTATTTGGTTCAAGTAAATTAATCTTTAATTGGAGAACATTTTATTTATATCAAGTACACGGAGAAACTTTTAATACCAATAATTCTTAAAACTGGTGAGACATTTTAGTATGTTAGGTTAGATTCAAGGGAAAAACGACATAGGTTATAGAAATTGCTATTGAGACTATCAAAAACACTCATTCAGTATATATTTTACAGTTCTTCATAAGGAAACTAACGAAAATTAGTATGTTGTTTTAGAAAGAAAATAATAATTTTTGCAAAGTTGGGAAAGCCATGAATTAAAAAGAAACACAACAAATTAATTGTCTATAGATACTCATAGAGACGATAGTGATACTTGGATCTGATGGTAGATGGCATTAGTGTATGTCACTGTAACTGTAGGTAAATATATTTAACACGACGTAAGAACCTAACCTATATTATTAACGCACACACGCACACGCAAGTAAAGACACGACGATTGGTCACGGAAACCGAAAGATCGCACGATTCGTTAGAAGTACACAGCTGAATCGTCCTTATATATTAAACGAGTGGAAAAATATGTGCCTTCGAGAGAGAGCATTTTTTAAAATAACTTACTAATCAAATTATGTAAATAAGTAAAAGTCGTGAAAAAAATTATGTTATATTGAGGAACAGTTCTTGAATTTAATTTGGCATGAGGAGACATTCACGTTTATTAATAAAAGGTTTTTTTCTTTCATACACGTGTGAATTTCAACTTCGAAAACATTAGGGTTAGTTCGCGACGTCAGGTGATGGTCTCGGTGATGCTCGGGCGAAATCGGTTAAGTCCGCCCGCAGTCCTTCCAAAATTGGTATGCTACGTTAGAATGTCTGTTATATATTCTATCTATATGTGGAAAAAAGGTTAGAATTACCGTATTATTTCACAAACAAAAACTAGCATTTTATTCTTTTCTAAAGAAAAATAAGACTATTTCTAATGCAGATAGTAATTTTTGTACACCGAAGGTTGCTTAATATATAACGAACTTATCATATTTTCGTATTAATGTTGAAATTATTAGCACAACGCACGAAAAATCCTCACATTCTAACGTACTTTTAGAATAAACATAACCAAATATATTTAATATTATAAGAAAAAGTTTCTCCGTGTAAATTGTTTTTTTGATTATAGAAAATTTTATTTGTTTCAAGTAAATTAATCTTGGATTGCAAAAAATTTTATTTGATTCTAGTAAATTAACTTCTGACTGCAGGAAATTTTTTTGACTCGAATAAATTATTTTTTTTTTTTTTGCTTCGGGGAATTTTGTATCGTTCAAATAAATTTTAGTTCGTTGAAACAAATTTTATTTAGTTCTAGTAAATTAATCTTCGATTGTAGAAAATTTTCTTTCGTTCAAGTAATTTAATCTTTGACTGCAGAAAATTTTATTTGACTTGAATGGATTATTCTTTGCTGCAAAAAATTTTATTTGGTTCAAATAAATTATTCTTTGATTGCAGAAAATTTTATTTGCTTCAAATGAATTATTCTTTGGCTCCAGGAAATTTTGTATGTTTTAAATGAATCTTAGTTAGTTATAACAAATTTTATTTGGTTGAAATAAATTAATCTTTGATTGCAGTAAAATTTATTTAGTTCATGTAACAATGATCTTTGATTGTCGGAAATTTTATTTATCTCGAAAAAAAAAAATTAAAAAAAAAAATTATTCATAAAATTTTTGATCGTTCAAACAAATTTTATTAGGCTAAGTAATTTAATTGAGTAAGTTCTGTGACGAATATACTTTTACTTGACTCAACTTAAATTATAATAACAATTCACTGGGTGTATTATTTTTTTTTTGTATTATTACACTGAAAAAATTTATTTGTCTTCGTTTTTCTTTCTTATTATTTGATTCAAATTAGACAGAATAGAATTTATTTGACTCGAATTACACTGAATAACTTTATTTTATTCCAATTACACTAAAAAAAATTATTTTTTTCAAATTACATTGGAAAAAAATCATTTGATTCAAATAACCGATTACTTGTCTATTATCAACTAAATATTTACTTGAATCAAATAATTACCATTTAAATTAATTAAATGTTATTGGATTATGATTATTTATAGTTTATTTGATGAGCGATTATTGTTATTAGTTATTGAAAAACAATGGCTAAAAATTAAGAATAAAAAAGACAATATAAATTATGTATACTGCATAAAGAAGAAAAGAGGGAAAATTAAATTTTTCAGGTGTTAAATTCGTTTAGTTGTCTTTCAGCTTATGCTGCAACCACTCACTTGTCATCCGGTTTTAACTCTTGTGCCTTCTTCTTCTTTTTTTTGAACTCTTTTTTTCGGTGCGCTTCTAAACCACTTCCTCTCTCTCTCTCTCTTCCTCTCGGACTCACGTGTCTCCAGCCATTCGTCTTTCCAACACTCTTCTTCTCTTTTTTCTCTTCTTTTCTTTTTTTGACTTCACTCACGTTCTTTAACGATTTCTGCAAAGAAAAAATTGAATTTAGTTAACTTTTTAGTAATTATGGTACGGAAAATTACATCTTTTTTCTTTACACCTCTAAATCTGAATTACGGTTAGTCATTAGTAGAAAATTACTAATTATTAGTAAATATAAATAAATAAATACGAAAGCAGTTAAATTATTATTAATTATAAATAAAAAATTACTAATTATTATACAACAATTATAAAATTATACTACAATTAGTAGAAAATTACTAATTATTAGTAGAAAATTACTAACTATTAATAAAAAATAACTAATAATTAGTAGAAAATAACTAATTATTAATAGAAAAAATTAGTCAAATTTGACTAATTGATTTAGTTACTAAAAATTTTGATTATTTTGACATAAGCCAAAAGTGAATTTTTACTAATAATTAGTTATTTTTAACTTATTTAAATTAAGAAAGTAACATTTACATTTTTTTAAGTGAAAAGAATCTAGCTTTTTGAAAATTTGTCAAAAAAAAGAAAAGGTTTCATTTCTTAGTTTTCTGAATATTTATTTAATGAGGTGCAAATATATGACGAAAGTTCCCCTTGAATAAGAATCGAATATCGATGATAATGAAATGAATTCAGAGCATTTCTCACTCTATCTCTCTCTTCAAAAGATTCTAAAAGTTATTGCACACCAATGAAAGCACGTCAATTAATCCCTTTTTCAAAATAAGACTTTGAGAATTTTTCAGTTAAAAAAGGATTCTTTAAGCATTCTACATTGGAGAGAAAAAATTTATTTTATTCATTTTACTTTGGCTGAAAAAGATTTTTCTCTTTTTTTCTCAAATTTCTTTTTTTTTTGCAAATAATGTTAATTTATATCAAATAACTTTTTATTTACATGGAAAAATTTGTATTTAAGTTGAATAACTTTTATTTAATTTTAAGATGATTAATTTTTATTTAAGTCGAATAATGTTTATTTGCTTCAACCTATTTGTAAACTTAAGAGAATAGAAATTTTAGTTTCCCGTGTAGAAATTGAAAATAGGCTTTAATAAGGCCCTGAATAGATGCCCTTTCGCAAGTGAGGCGCAAACTAGGAAAATTCGTCAGGACCTGTCTAATATCGTCACGCTTGGATTATCAGGTGATGAGGTGGAAAAATAGAGAGGTTCTAACTAGATCGCCTTGTCAGTGCCTGAGTAGAATATCAGAATGTGTGAATTCAACTAGAGGCATTCTAGTCAGGGCCTGATTGAAATATTTAATAGGGACATAAATAGATCCAGTTAGATTTCCCTATCTGAAAAATAGGGCATTCTAGTGAGTGCCCGATTATCACCTACCTAGAAATTTCTAGTGTGGTTGGTCTTACTAATTCCTCATCAGCGCCCCTTTTCAAATAAGGCGAAGTAGGGAAATTTCTACACGGGTTAATTTAAATTTAATTCAATTCAAATTTCTGTAAGTAATAAAAATATTGTGTATTTTAAATATTTATGTAAATTTTAATATAACTTTCTTTATGTTAATTATAATTAACTTAGAAGAGATTTTAATTGTAAAAATTTACAATTTTCAAAGGATAATTGAATTCCAGAAGGTTTTAGACTAACATTTTTTAAAATTTCAATTCAAGAAAAAAATAATAATTCAATACTTATTTAGAACATTATTTCAGTTTTAAATAATTTTATTTCAAATTTTGAAGAAATTAAGTTTCTGAGAAATTTTAAGTCAATTATTGTTCTTGAATTTTTAAAACAATTTTAATAAATAATATTTTCATTTTATTTAATACACTTTGTGACAATTTAATGAAAATAATTAAATTTGTTAGAGAATTTCAATAGATTTTAAAAAACATTTGACTCAAAACTTTTTTAAATTAAAGTTTCCAAACGTTTTATTTGAAATTCTAAAAAAATTAGTTTTTTGAATTATTTTATTTCTATTGTTTAAAGACAATTAAATATTTATAAAAAAAGTAATTGAAATTGTCTGAAATTTCATTGAAAATTATTGAATTTTTAAAGAATTGTATTGAAATTTTTAAGAATATTTAAGGAAAGAATCAGGAAAAAAATAAAAATTACTTCATTTTTAACATTTCTATTGTTAAAAGATAATTAAAAATTTCTAAAAAAAGGAGTTTAAAACACTTGAAATAATTGAAATTTTTTAAAATATTCTATTAAAAATGTTTGAATTTTTTAAGAATTACATTAAAATTAAAAAAAAATATTTTAGAGAAGATTCGAATCTTCTCTAAAATATTTTTTAAAAAAAAGTATAAATTAAGTCTGGAAAGTCAGGGAAAGACAAATTAAAAATTTCGTCACAACCCTGATTAAAATTGAATTTTTTTCAGTGTAGAAAAATTTTTTAATTCTAAAAATCAGTTTGTATAGAAATTTTTACTTTTTTCTACAAAACTGCAAAAAATAATTTTATTTCGAAAGAGTTACAATTAAAATTTTTACTTAGTTAATTTTAAAAAGATTGAAACTTAATTTTTTTTCAAATTGAAGTTTCTAAATACGTTTTAATTTTGAAAAAAAAAAAAATAGCTTGTTAAATAATTTCATTTCTACTTTAACAATAACTGAATATTTATAAAAAAAAAGTAAATGGAAATTTTTGACATAATTAAAATTTTCTGAAATTTCATTAAAATTTATTAACGTAGAATGTTTTCAATCAAGACTTTACCGAATTGTCACTTCTCATAATTATTATTATATCGAAATAGTATTTTCCAAATTTTTGTAATATCTAATAATTTTTTATACAAATTTTTTTATTGTATAATAACCAGTTTTTATAATTTTATTTTATTCGAATAATTATTTCGTATAATTTTTTTCTTACCGAAATTATATTTTAAATAATTTTTTTTAATCGATTTTTTATTTTTCCTAATATTCATTTTTCCAAATAATTCTTTTTCATAATTTTTATATTTCCTAATTCGTATTTTACATAACATACATTTTTTCAAAGATTTAAATTCTCTAATTTATTATTTTCCTAACCTATAAATGTCATAATAAGAATTGCACCGAATAGTTATTTCACCTACAGAATATCCGGTTTCGACGTTTCCCATCTCTGAAGAATATGGCGCCAAATTTGAAAAAAATTTATTATTTTATTATTTAAAAATTATTAATTATTACAAATATTGTTTAAAACAATTTTCCTAATGATATTTAGCGTAGTTAATTGGTTTAAACAATGTTTGTAATAATTAATAATTTTTAAATAATAAAATATCGAATACAATTTTTTCTTTTTTCATCGTTTAATTTTTTTTAGTAAACCATGAATTGAGAGAGAGAGAGAGCGCAAAGAGTAATGTACAGCAAAAGACGAATGGTCACTAATCCTATTAAATACACCAAGCAGAATAAAATTCAGTCAATCTATGTAACTAAAACTGAGATTTTAGAAAAGCCTCAGGTGTGTTTATAAGTTTATATTATTCGATTTGTATTTGAAAAATGTGTGAATACTTTTTTTCTATGTATACAATATTTTTAAAAAGAGAAAAGAAGGAAAAACAAATTTCTCTACTTGCTTATGTATATACATAACGCGTCGCGCGAGAGTTGTACTTGAATCTCATTGCAGTGGCTAATCCTTGCTGCCATCGTGTTTCATGCGGATTAAATCCTTCTGCTCGGTGCATATTATTCTCATAAGCCCGGGCAAGTGCCGTAGAGAAAAATATCGTATTAAGCATTAGATTTCCATCGTGTGCGCGCCGCGCCGCTTCTGCCGTTTGTATGAAAACGCGTCTTTTACTTCTCTTGCTTTTTCTTTTTATTTACAGAGGAGGACACACAACGAGCATTGGGGCTTGTTAAAAAAAAAGGGGGAAAAAATAGAAAAAACGCACAAGAAATGAAAAATGAAACTTTCAACGAGTCCGTGACGATGCATGAGAGCGCGAGAAAACCGCGCGACATTTTTTTTTATTTCCTAAAAACCTGATTACCCAGCACTTACGGTGTAATTAGCGCTTGAGTATGCATTTCTCATGCTCTCGCATCATTTGTACGATTTTACGTGAATTAAAGTAAAGAATTTCTGATATGACTCTCTCTCTCTTTCTTTTTTTCTTTTTTTCTCTCTATAATGATCATCGATCTTTTTTTAATTTCAATTCTATTTCCTTGTTTTTTCTTTTTCTTGTTTTTATTATTATTATTATTATTATTATTATTGTTAATATAGTAGTAATATTATTATTAATGATAATATTAATAATAATGTTTTCATAAAAAGGTCTAAATATTTATCTATTTTATTTATTTACTTAAGTCTCAGACCTCATATCAAGAATTTCAAAATTCAAAATAATTAATAAAGTTGGTTTAAACAAAAAAAATATAGTATTAATAGTAATGATAATAATACTAATAACAAAAATAATAATATTAATAATAAAAATAATAGCTAATAATGTAATAATAATAATAAGAAAAAAGAATTGAAATTAAAATAATATTATTATTACTGAATTTTGTGTAACAATCTAACTATTATTTTTATTATTACTATTATCATTAATGATAAAATATTAATAATAATTTTTTTATAAAAAGGGCATAAAAAAACAAGGAAAAAGAATTATGATAATTATCAAATTCAATATGATTATTATTATCAATTTTTATTGCCACACCTGTGACAAATTTTTATAGAATTTCACTGGAATGATTCTGCATAAAATCTAGTGAACATTCATTTACCTAAAGTTTCGAACGTTCAAATGAACGAAATATTTTTTAATTATAAAAAACAATATTTTGAAAATAAAATTCGGATTAAAAGAAGTAATAAAAATATCGTCGTTCAATTGAACGTTCGAAACTTTAGGGACATGAACATTCTATGGAAATTATTCAGAACAAAATATAAATATTAAGCAGAAATTTACGGAAATATTTTTTATAGATACTAATTGATTAAATAATAGGTATTATAATTTCAGTATTTTAAGCAAATTCGATTAAGGCTGCAACAAGTTAGGAAAATCAGGGAAAAATCATGAAATTTTATTAAAAATACTGGAAAAAAAAATTAAATTTTTATAGAATTCGTAACAAAAATCTGAATTTTTGTGTCTTTTTATTTGTTTGCCTTATAAATTTTCAAATTAACCAAGAATTTTTAATAGAAAACCTTAAACTTTTTCTATTTTTAACAATAATTTATTTAAAATAATTAATCATTTATAAATTAGGTATTTAATTTATAATTTTACTTAGAAATTTCAAAAATTACTTAATTTTATAAGAATTGGTTTTTTATTTTTCATGAATAATTGAATTTCAAAAGATTTCCATTTAAAATTTTAGAAAATCTGTATTTTGAATGAATTCAATTAACAATTTGGGGCCATTCAAGTATTACGTAAGCATATTTTTCAGGTTTTTAGACACCCCCCCCCTCCCCCATGTAAGATTTTTTATATGCATTAGCGCTATTTTTTCTAATGGAAATAAGCAATAGCTAGACCCCCCCCTCCCCCTTAAATGCTTACGTAATACTTGAATGGTCCCTTTTAAGAAACTTAGTTTTATGAAAAATTTTCATTCATAATCTTTTGAAGTTAATTGCATTTTTTAATATCTATATATTTAACCCATTGGCTGTCAACGAGATTTCCACTGTTTGGGCCAAAAGTGTGTTGAAAAAAATTTTAATGGATTTTTATAAAACTTGGTACCCTAAGGTTTCTGGGGTCGCTGATTACGAATCTGACATCAGTTTTTCGAAATTCAAAATGGCGGATCCAATATGGCGGAAATTTTTTTAAAATTTGTCGAATTTGTTGAAACTTTTTACTCGGGGGTTTTAAGGGTCGCTGATTACGAAGCTTACATTAGTTTTACAAAATTCAAAATGGCGGATCCAATATGGCGGACAACGAAATAAAAAATTGATCAGATTGTCTTGAAACTGAATACTTGGGGATTTTCAGGGTCGCTGATTACGAATCTGAAATCAGTTTTTCAAAATTCAAAATATCTGGTTTAATATGGCGGAAAATTTTTTAAAATTTATTGAATTTGTTTGAAACTGGTTAATATGACATCAGTATGATAATTTTTGGTGAAATCGAATTTCGATAAATACCCTTGAAAAATAATGACAGATTCGTAATCAGCGACCCTAATAACTCCCCGAGTATTCAGTTTCAAGCCAATCTGACCAATTTTTTATTTCGTTGTCCGACATATTGGATCCGCCATTTTGAATTTTGGAAAACTAATGTTAGATTCGTAAGCAGCGACCCTTAAAACCCCCGAGTAAAAAGTTTCAACAAATTCGACGAATTTTGAAAAAATTTCCGCCATATTGGATTCGCCATTTTGATTTTCGAAAAACTGATGTCAGATTCGTAATCAGCGACCCCAAAAACCCGCGAGTACTACGTTTCAAGTCAATCTGATCAATTTTTCATTTTGTTGTCCGCCATATTGAATTTTGGAAAACGAACGTCATATTCGTAATCAGCGACCTCGAAAACCCCCGAGTAACCGGTTTCAGGAACATTTAAGAAGTTTTTAATCACTTTTTTTAAGTTGAGCATATATGCGTCATGAAACACTTTTATGATCCTAAAGTTCTGAACGTTCAAATGAACGAAATTTATTTATTTTCTTCTTTAATTTAAATATTTATTACAATAATTTTTTGTCGATATAAAATAAATGAATTATAAAGTTTCTAAGTGTAAAATTTAAGTTTTTAATTTTTATTGCAAACAATAAATTATAAAAACATTTCTAATAAAAAGTGTTTCGTTCATTTGAACGTTCAAAACTTGTGGATCCAACACTTTTGGCCAGTTTAGTTTTGCGCATATATGCGTCAGCGACAGTCAACGGGTTAATTATTAAAAATAATTGATTTAGAGAAGAATTTTAATTAAAAACTTTTAAAAACTAATTGAGTTTCGGAAAAATTACAAATAATAGCAAATTTTTAGAAATAATTGAATTTTGAAAAGGTTTTAAAGTAAAATTTTGGAAAATCTAAATTTTAGATACTTTTAATTAATAATTGTGTCGAATTTAATTTTTTTGAAAATTAGAGTTAAATTTCTTAATTCTATATTTAATTATTATAGATAATTATTTAATTATTAAAAATAATTGATTTAGAGAAGAAGTTTAGTTAAAAATTTTTGAAAAATTATTGAATTTTGGAGAAGTTACAAATACTTGCAATTTTTAGAAATAATCGAATTTTGAAAAGATTTTAAATTAAAATCTTTGAAACTGTGTATTTTGAATTAATAATTCTGTCGAATTCAGATTTGAAAATTCTCAGAGAACTTTTTCAAAAATTATTAAAAATAATTGATTTAAAGAAGAATATTAGTTAAAAATTCTAGAAAATAATCATTGAATTGAAATGATGAAAATAATTTTTAAAAAATTACAGTTAATAATTTTCTTTTAAGTTTGTGACTTTCAAAAGGTTTCAATTTGAAATTTTAAAAATCTTCATTTCTATGGAAAAATAATGATTAAATATTTATTTTAAATAAAACTATATTGATATTTTCGAATAATTTTTAATTTTACAATTAAAGAAAGTTGCAAATAAATGTATTCAAACATTTTTTTGAGTATCTAATAATTTTTATAGTAAATCAGAAGTTTTTTAGGATCAGGAAAAAAGTCAAAATTCTGTATGGAAATCAGGAAAGAATCAGCGAAAGAGAAAATTAAATTTTTGTGGCAACCCTGACGATTTAATTGACTGAAATATAAAAATAATAGAAAAAAACCTAAATATAAACGAAAAAATACAAAAATTATAAACGAGAAATGTAAAATACAAGAATTATATATAAAGAATGAAAATTACGAAAATTATAAATAAGAAATAAAGACAAAAAATAAATAAGAAGTGAAAAAAGTAGAAAAATAATAAGTAAATAAAATATGAAAAATAAAAAAGTAGAAAAGAAAAAAATAATAGACTCAAATAAAAATGATTGACAGAAATAAATATTTATTTGATAATAGAAAAAGAAAAGTAACGGCTTTTTTGAATCGAATACATTTTTTTCAGTGATAAAATAAAATTGATGTTACAGATTACTGTCGAAGTGGTAAATATTTTATACTCGGCCTTTTTTTAAAAAAAATTCCTTTTGTAGTATTATACCTCTAGTATGCTGTTAGTGTATGATATGAAAATTTAGTTTGAAAGATAATCTGTTAATGGGGAAAAAATTTTTTTTTTTCTGATACTTAACATTTTAGTTATTGAATGAGTAAAATTTTTTTTTAACGCGCTACACAAGCGTTGTTGCCGACCTAATTTTTTAAATTTCCGTTTTAGACGAAAAGGAGCTTGAGTCTTAATCCTTCTATTAAAGTTCCACGCACGAAAGTTATAAGCTGATTCTGCCTTAAATTCTCATGAGAAAATGTCTAAAATGATAAATCTCGTGTACAATTTATAATAATGTAAAAAGACAGATGTTTTTTATTTTCATTGAAATTTGTATATTCATAATAATTTGTTTCTATTATCTATTACAGATCATCAGGAGGAAAAATAGAGAGAACAACGCAAAGTGAGTACTAATTATATTGTCAGTCACAAAAATATTTATTAAAAAAAAATAAATGTCCAATTAATATTTGCTATTTTATATTTAGTTCAATAATAATATTTTAAGTTTCATAATTATTGCAATTGCATTATTTATAGTTTTATTATATGCACGATTTGATGGTAATTTTGAAACACGTCATTTTTTGAATATTTGAAAGAAGTTTTCTTGGAGAAAAAATTAATTATATATACAATTTTAATAAATTAACAGAAACTGCAATATACATATTCATTATCTAGACTTCTGATGGAACATGTTTCCGACAGAATGCAAAGGGGGGTTAACCACCACTAAATTTAGGTGTACATAAATTTTGGATCTCGCTTGAATGCAGTTGAATCCACTTGAAACTATAGTAATATTATAAATTCGTTTTGAAACTTAAGACAAAATTAAAAAGCATTTCAAATTTTACATTGTTGCAAATTAAGCATCATGAAAAGGGTTTTGGCCCTTTGTTTTATTTTTTATTAACGGGGCGTGAAAATTGTTCTATTTTGCTATTTCCACATTCGGTCAAAATTTAAATCGAAATTAAAATTTAAATAAAAATAAAAATTTCAATTAAAATTTAAATAAAAATAAAAATAAAAATTTTAATTAAAATTTTAATCTACGATTAAATTTTACTACTGACAAAATTTTTATTCAGCCAAATTTCTATTTTACTCAATTTTTTTACTTGAATAAATTTTTTCTTGTTTTAATTTTTTAGTAGCCAAATTTTTATGTCGTTAATTTTTTTAATGTAAAGACTAAATTCTTTTGCAAATTTTGCCTTTGACAGATTTTTTAAATAAACAATTCTTTTATACAACTTTTAAATATAAATTTGCCATTAATCGAATTTTTATTTCTCTAAACTATTTTTAAAAATAAATTTGTCTTTATTGAAATTTGTATTCAAACACATTCTTATTTAATAAAATTTTTGTTTAGCGCTTAAGTTTTTAAAAAGTAAATTCGCCTTTCACCGAATTTTTATTTAATCAAATTTCCTTGAGGCCAAATATTTTTTTAAATAAAAAAATTTGCTCTTGACCGATTTTTTATTTGACTAATTTTTTTTTCGAATTTTTATTAAATCAAAATTTTTTTTAATAACAAAATTTACTTTTGATTGATTTTTATTTGGCTAAATTATTTTGCATATTTGTTTTTGTACGAATTTTTATTCAATCAAATTTTTATATTTGGTTAATTTTATAAAAAGAAATTTACCCTTCACCAAATTTCTATTTGACTAATATTATTCTTGAAAATTTAACCATTTGTTCGAATATGCATTCAACAAAATTTTTATTTGTCTTACTTTATTTACAAGTAAATTTTGCCTTAGAAATTTGTATTCAATCATTTTCATAGACTTGGCTAAATTTTTGTTGAAAATAAATTGGCTCTTGACAGATTTTTTATTTGACTAAAATTATTTTTGAAATTTTGTCTTTATTCTATTTGTATTCAGCTAAATATTTTTTCAGCTTAATTCTTTTACTGAAAAATGTCCCTTCATTCGAATTTTTATTTAACTAGACTTTTTATTTGGCAAAGCTTTTCTTGAAAATTAATGATCTCTTGACAGAATATTTATTTGACCAAAAAATTATTTTTGGAATTTTGTCTTCGTTCTATTTGTATTCAGACAAATATTTTTTCAGCTAAATTCTTTTTAAAAAAAAATGTCTCTTTATTCGAATTTTTATTTAATTAGACTTTTTATTTGGCTGAATTTTTGTTGAAAATAAATCAGCGCTTGACAAAATTTTTATTAAACTGAAATTATTATTTTTCATATAAATTTGCTTTTGTCAAAATATCTAAATTTGCTCTCCGCAGAAGATTTTACTGAATTGTCATTTAATTGAATTATTAATAAACCAAAGTGTCCTTAAACGAAGTTTTATTTAACCAACATTTTTACTTGATTATATTTTTTTAAATAAATTTCTTTTTCGATGTTGATTGCGTAAAAATTTTCACTTGACTACATTTCTTTGTTAATAAATTTTCGTTTTTCGAAATTTTCATTTAACTAAATTGCTACTAAAGTCAACTGAAATTTAGCTAAATTTTAAATTTTAAATTGAACTGAAAGTTAGTTATTAAATTTTAAAATCCTTGTAGAACATTTTTTTGTATTCCGTGAAAGGACTAAGTTATATTTTACGAAAGCACTGCAAGTGATTTTGTCAAAATATTTTGTTATCAAATTTTGTGTTATTATATTTTTATTTTATTTATATGACAAATAAATAATTTTAAAAAGTTTTTAGCGTTTATTGCGACACAAAAATTTGTCATTGATTCGATAGCATTTTTTTCTTTGTCATTGATTCGATAGCATTTTTTCTCAGTGTACCGAATATTTGGCATGCGTAACCAAAAATTTGCTTCATGTTCTTGCAACCAAACATTTTTTTTTTCCTAAAACAAATCCAAACATTAAGTTTGGAGTAAAATTATTTTTCTCGAACATCATACAAGATAATAGAATAAAAATAATAATAATAATAATATTAATAATAACAATAATAATAATCTCCGAGGAGAGAAAATTACGGTCCCATTTATTGTAGACTTGACATAATGAAATGATGATCGATAATCATAATTATTAGCTAATCAAATCATCTTATCTTCCAAGTGTATACAACACACGATTTCGTGCACGAGACGTAATAGTTGATCATACAGACATATATAGATGTATATATGGACTGAGACGGATTTCGTTGTGGTTTGAGGTTTGAGTTTACGTGTGTGTTATGTGGATTGGAACACGATAATTTAATGCTCTCTATTGGCATCGAATCCTTTGAACCGAATCCTGGCGCGCCATATGAATCTACATTGATATGGGCGTACGGATGCGTCATCTGTATATTGGTGTGTTTGGCTTTAGCATTGTGCATCATTACAAAACATTCTGGACAATCCATTCAGGTGCCCACCACCTTGGTGTGATGTATAGGGCAACGAAAAGGTCTCGACGGTACAATAAACAGGAGGGCTTTAGAAGCAACATGAGGCCACCAAGTTACATATTAGCATATACAGTGTAGCGTCAACTTCCGCTTGGATCAAGAATCATGAACGATGGCCTACACACCCCCTTCTTCCCTCTCTCTCTCTCTGGGGTTCGTGTTTTGAATTTCCTCATTTTCACTGTCCATTAATTTTTCTTCTCTATTTGCGTATTCACGCATTTTTATTTTTATTTTTGGGAAATTGTTCTTTATATCGATTGAGAGAGAATTGTGTTTAATCATTTTTCGAGAGGTTTAGTAAAGATATTAAAAATTTATTGTAGTTTCAGTAGTGGCAGACGCTTACAGTCATCTATTATTATATCAAATTTATAACTATCCTTTTAGTAGTGTAAGTCAATTTTAATCAGATGGAATTATGTAATTTTTGTTTATACTTTCAGTAGGGAAAGCGATTTAGTCAGACACTACTACCCAGCGGAAAAAGTTCTATAAAATTTCACTAGAATCATTCTATAGGAATTCTACTAAAATTCTAAAGAATTCCAGTAGAATGATTTTAATTAAAATTTTTTTTTTGAAAACACTAAAAAAATTCAATTTTGGAGAAATTATAAATAATTGATGACCTCATAATAATTGCACAAATTCAATTATTTAAAAAAAAAATAATAATAAAATTCCACTATGTTCAAAATTTGAAAAAAAAATTCTGGTAAAAATCCCAATTATTTTTATAAATAATAAAAATTTCACAGAAATTCAATTATTTTCATAAATAATATTTTTTTTTAATGAATTCAATTATTATTTTCATAACAAAATAATTTAAAATTCTAGAAAATAATAATTTAATTAAAGTGATGAAAATAATTTTGATAAAGTTACAGTAACAATATTCTAATAATTTAAAATGATGATTTTATCTCTCGATCAAAAAAGGTTTGAATTTGAAATTTTTGAATGTCTTAATTCCTGTGGAAAATCCTGTTCCAAAAATAAGATTAAAAATAGGAATTGTGCAAATATTTTTCTTCTTTTTCTAAAACAAAATACTAATTTTGTTAAAAAAAATGTGATTCATAAACAAAAGTAATGTAAAATAAATAAATTTTCTATTTCTTAATCACAGTTGTTTAACAATTTTGTAATTTTGTTTAGAAGTAAAGAACAAAAATCTGCATAGTTTTAATTTGACAAAACATTCAATTTAACAAAATTTTAGTCTTTTAATGAAAAGAAGTTAAAAAAAATTCTGACAACTTCAGAGTGTGAGTGACAGAAAAAGTGAATGAATGAAAGAACATTTAAATTATTATTAGTTAATTAAAAATGGCATATTGATAAAATCATTATTTTATATTATAAGAATATTGTACTTCTTCAAAATTATTTTCATCATTTCAATACAATTATTATTTTTAAGAATTTTCCACTAAAATTTTTCTTTAAATTAATTAATTTTCGAAAAAGTTCTTCTACAATTTTCAAAATCCATTTCTTTACAATATTCAATTTAACAAAATTTTAATTATTCATTCTTCAATTAAATATTATATTAGAAAATAAAAACTGCAAATAATATAAAAAAAATTCAATTACACGTTTTCAAAAAACTTAATTTCTAAATTCAATTATTTCTAAAAATTCACGCTATATTGTCTTTAATATTCTATTATTATCTTAAATTTTAACTGAAATTTATTTTTAAATCAATTTTTATTAGAAAATTCGACTAGAATTCAATCATTTAAATACAAAAATAAATAATTTATTGAACAATTGAATGTTTCTTAAAATTCAAAATTCAGATAAAGAATTTTACCAACATATTTTTCAATAATTGAATTCTTTCGACGATTTTTAATAAAATTTTTAAGAATAATTACATTTTCCGAGAAATTCGATTAAAATTGTATTAAAAATAATTGAAATTCTGCATTGAGTTTTATTATTCATGAAAATAATTGAATTCCTAAGAAGAATTTTACTATTTTTTAACATAATTAAAATTCTGCGAAGGATTTTATTACTCTTAAGAACAATTGAATGTCTGCAATAATTTGTAACTTCTTCAAAATTAAATTTTTTTTAGTGTTAACTAAAATTTTTCTATATTCCATTATTTTTATTAATTTTTAAAATAGTCTTTTGAGAATGTTCAAATTCATTTGTTTTTAACTGAAATTTATTTTTAAATCAATTTTTATTATAAAATTCTACTAGAATTCAATAATTTAAATACAAAAAATAATTTATTGTATACTTGAATGTTTCTTAAAATTTGATTAAAAATAATTGAAATGCTGCGATGAGTTTTACTATTTATGAAAATAATTAAATTCCTAAAAAGAATATTATTATTTAGAAAAATAATTCAATCCCTGTAAAAATGTTATAAAAATAATTGAATTATATTGCAAAAAAACTTATAAAAAATTTGTAAATAATTGAAGTTCTGTGAAATTTTTATTATATTATGAAAATAATAGATAATGAAAATCATTAAATTGAGAAAAATTTTTGAAAATAATTGAATTTCGAAGAAGAATTTTTTTATTTATAAAGGTAATTGAAATTTTGACAGGAATTTAAAAAAATTTTTAAACAGAATTGAATTTTTGCTAAGAATTTTATTACATTTCAGAAATTAAAAAAAAATCTCATTAAAATTTCAATTATCTTTATAAATAATATAAAATTCTTCTCCAAAATTCAATTATTTCCAAAAAATTTAATAAAATGCTTGTCAAAATTTCAATTATTTTCAAAAGTTTTCCTCAATTTATAATAATTTTTATCATTTACTATTTTAATAAAGTTTTCCAAAAGAATTTAATTATTTAAACAAAATTTTAATAACAATTTCACAGGAATTCAATTATTTAGCAATTTTTTATAAATTTCTTCCAACCCATTATTTTGAATTTTTTAATGAAGTTTCTCGAAAGAATTCAAATATATTCAGAGAATTGAAAAATATTCTGAAAAATTCAATTATTTCGAAAAATTTAAATAAAATTCTTCGCAAGAAGTCAATTATTTTTATAAAGAATAAAATTTTTCTTTAGAATTCAATTATTTAAAAAAATTGATATAAAATACTTTATAAATTTGAAAAATTATAATAAAATACATCATAGAATACAATTATTTTCGTAAAATATGACATTCTTCCTGTAAATAAAACTATTGTCAAAAATGTTTGTATAAATCTTCGAAACAATTCAATTGTTTTCGTAAAAAATAAAATTCTTTGAAGCAATTTAATTATTTAAAAAATGTTAATAAAATTTTTCATCAGATTTCTATTATTCTTAATTTTTTAATAAAATTTCTCGATGGAATTCAATTATTTTTAAAATTTGTTTAAAAATTCTGAGAAATTCCATTATTTAAAAAAATTTAAATAAAATTCTTCACAAGAAATTAATTATTTTCATAAAGAATAGTATTTTTCTCCGGAATTTAATTATTTTCACAAATAAAATTCTTTATAGCAATTCAATTCTTTGAAGAAATTTTTAATAAAATTAGTTGGAAGAATTCAATTATTTTCATAAATAAAAAAACTTGTCGCAGAATTACAATTATTTTTAATACAATTTTAAATAAAATGATAAAAAATTGCAATTTTCTAATAAAACTAAATTGACTAAAAAATAAATTTAAGTTAGAATTTTAAATTATAATTGAATATTAAAAGCATAATAACTTGAATTTTTAGAAATAATTGAATTTTGAAAAGGTTTCAAATTAAAATTTTTGAAAATTTGAATTTATAGTTACAATATTTATTTAAAAAAGAAGTTATTGGTGTTTTCGAATAATTTTACAATTAAAGAAATTTTTAAATAAATGTAATAGAATATTTTTTTTGAGTATCTAATAATTTTTAGAGTGAATCAGAATATTCATATCAGGGTCAGGGAAAAAGACAAAATTTTGTCTGGAAATCAGGGATAGGTTAAGGAAAAACAAAATTAATTTTTTGAGGCAACCCTGCATTAGTAGAAGACAGTTATAATCAGACAATATTCTAAAACACTAACTTACATTATTAATATTATTGAATTTGATAATAGAAATTCACTTAATATCAATATAATACTGTGTTATGTCAAAAAAAAATTCATTCTCAATATCTCAATTCAGTCCCAAAAGAGAGAAAAAAAAATGTTACCAATTGCAATCAACGCGAAAAAAAATAAAAACCATTGCCAGTATCTTGTTTTTTGTTTGTCTATATAGTTGTTTACAATTTATTCACAGTGTTGGTGAATGGAAAAGAGAAAGCGGTTGTACGATGCAGTAAAATGCAAATTCTAGAGTTAAAATTGCAAACCTGCTTATGTACATAGTTTAAAATGTAGTATATATGAAAATGCTTTATATAAACACCAGTATATATATGTATATTCTTTTTTTACCCCTCCTTTTTCACCCGCACATAAAATAACTGCGCCAAAGGAATGTTTCTTTTCATCCATAAAAAAAGAAATATTTACTTTGAAGTAGACGTTTATAATATGTCCGTTCAATGTTAAATATTTTTAGCCCCAAGAATTTCGAAAATTAGGATATTAGAAATTCTAGAGGTCTGCAATGCCCTCGGAGGGAAATACCGATTATTAGATCATATACAACACCCAATAGATATTTGATATTCGTCAAACATAATACAGATCACTGAGATATTATAGTTATTATGTCCATACTAATTTATCACACATCCACCGCATTGCATACATAAATTCATCAAAATAATTTCTATACCCAAAAATACGAAAATAAAGAAAATTCTCTTTTCAATTTCATTTATAAAGTTTCAATCCAAATTAAATAAATAAATTTAATCTAATGCCACAGTTTTTCTAAAGATACAAAAAAAAAGACAAAAAGCGTATCGAAATTGTTGCAATGTTTTGATACGTTTTTTTGTCTCAATTTGATATCTGTAAAATAACTGTGTTAATAATAATTTAATGAAATTATTACTAAATATAATCTTATGAAATAATTCAATGTAATAAAATAATGAAAAATCTAATAAAATAATGAAAAATCTAATGAAATAATGAAAAATCTAATGAAACAATTATATATTTAAATAAGAATACATTATGTGAAAAAAATTGCATTATCTTCCCCCGGTCGTATTCAGTTATGAAATAAAATGTTAGAATATAAAATTAACAAGTGACTAGAATGTCAGAATTTTATTAATATTAATTGAAAACAGAATAATGGGAATATTATAAAATCATTTTAAATTTTCATTAAAGATGAAAAATGAATTTATCAATTAATTATTGCAGCGAAATAAATGTGTTCCCTCGAATTTTAACAAGACATTTATATAATTTCATTCAAGTGCATAAGAGGATTTTAAAAAATTGATAATACGACAATTCATGTACATTTAAAAAGGAAATAGGTTATTATCAATTTTTCGTGGAAATATATGCGCGACGTTTCACTAATTTCACCATATACTTTCTTTTATCTATGAATTCTTAAAAATTATTATTCCTTCGTTTGAATTTCAAATCATTGAAGATGACAGTTTTTCTGTGAATATATATTAATAAAAATCATATCGAAATTGTTGCGATGCAACATTAATATATGAATTCAACAATATTAATAATATATTAATAATATTAATAGTATGAATATAATATTAATATTAGCAATAACTATTCTTAAAGTAGGAGGTTTCAGTTAATGAAGTGATGTTTACTTTATTTTGGTCCCTCGCGCGCACAGATTTAGTAAATAGGGAAAATTGCAGTGTTCTGGGAAACCATGTGTTATCGTGATCGTCCAAGTTTCGTTTCCAACAATTGCCTCTTGCGACAATTCGAAGCACTTTGTGGGTTTACTAATAGTACTTTTGGGAAACTGCAAGCGACGCTCGCACTTTTGTGGAATAAACGCTCAGTAAACCAAACGAAACTGCAATTCTCCCGGACCAATTCCTATATACCCCCTTCCCCTCCCCCTCATTCCCCTTCCGATTGTATTCGGAAAAGCTCGAATAGATACTTTTCCAAATCACAAACATTTCTCTAAATTTCCGCAATTCAATTTTATTAATTTTCAATCAATTTCGTTTCTATAAATTTGAGAATTATTAAATTATTTTCAAAAATTAACTATATTAATCGATAATCTTCGTATTTATTCTTTCATTTTTTCTGCCCCTCACACTCTGAAGTTGTCTTTTATTTATACATTTGTTTTTTGTTAACTTTAGATAGATTGTATGTTTTATATTATTAAGTTATAACTCTTTTTATTTTATAATTAATTCAAAATTGTAATGACAAATGGAAATCATCAGAATATTTTTACTTCTTTTCATTAAAAGACTAAAATTTTGTTAAATATTATGTTTTGTCAAATTAAAATTATGCAGATTTTTTTTCTTTACTTCTAAGAAAAATTAGAGAATTGCTAAACAACTGTGATTAAGAAATAGAAAATTTATTTATTTTACATTATTTTTCATTTATGAATCACAATTTTTTAAAGAAAATTATTATTTTGTTTTCGAAAAAAAAGAAATTTGCACAATTTCTATTTTTAATCTTATTTTTGGAACAGAATTTTCCACAGGAATTAAGACATTCAAAAATTTCAAATTCAAACCTTTTTGAAGTTAAACAAAATATAAAAAATTGTTAGAAAACATGAAGACATCGATTGCTCCGAGTCGAAGACTCGGAGTGATCGATTATTTCTTCATGTTTTCTAATAATTAAAGATTGAAAATAATTGAAATTATAGAATTTTTTAAAAATAATTGAAATTAGGACAAGAATTTTTTTTTGACATTTATGAAAATAATTGAACTTTGGAGATGAATTTTGTTATTTATAAAGATATTTGGGATTTTTACGAAATTTTTTTTTCAAATTTTAAACATAGTTGAATTTTATAAGAAGAATTTTATTTTTTTTAAACAATTGAATTTCTGCAATTATTTGTAATTTCTTCAAAATTGAAATTTTTCTAGTGTTTTTAATAAAAATTTAAATTAGAAAATTTTTAAATTCTATTATTTTTAAATTTGCTAATTTTATTTAAAAAAGTCAGTAATAAGTTTCTTTAATAATTTTAATTTTAATTTTAATTTTTTTAATAATTTTTACTTTATCATTATTTTTAATTATCATCTTTGGGAATCAGTCTTTCGTAAAAAAGGCGTACAAAGGCCATCTGTTTCTTAAAAAAGCTTATAATTAATAATATTGAAAAAATTGCAAATCTCCCCATCTTACCCTACCGGCGGGTAAGATGGGGTACTTGTAGGGGTAAGATGGGGTACTCAAGAAAGCAACCTATTTCTGACGACAAATTTCACAAGTAAAGGTTACATCTTCATCTTCATGCATAACTGCAGTGAGTCCATTGGCCGCAGACAAAAAAAGCAGCCCAGCCTTCATTTGAGTCTAAATAATAACCATTACAATTGAGACAAGGTGTATTTTCCACTTTACCATCGCTAATTGATGATCTGACAAGCTTTTTTCTTTTTGGTCACTCGTATTTTATTCAGTCTTGATTTTAGTAGTTTTCGTAACTTCTCTTATTTCTCTTTTTTTGCTTAATTTGTGTACCCCGTCTTGACCCACTCTCCCCTACCTCATCTTGCCCCCACCTACGAAATTGAAGAAAAAGGTTAATTACTACAATTTACGATTCAACAAAAAAAAAACATATGCTTTCCTTCTTCTGTAACCCTTGACAGTTAGAAAAAAATTTATACAGTTCATTAACTGTTATTATTAAGTAATAAACACCTCTTAAAAAAAGTGAAAAATGACAAGAAAATCGTCAAAAACAGTTTTTTTAGTAAAACAGATAAAAGATTTGTTCTCATGGCTTTTAGGTTTTCTAAACAAGAAACTATCGTCTCGGTGCAGTATTATGTAAAAAACAGGGACCGTCACGAAGGAAAAGTATCGTGTCGGTATCGTGTCACGATACGATACGATTCTACCACGGAGGGATTCTTGGAGAGACTTTTCGCAAAAATGACTAATCGTAAAAATGACATTTCACAAAAATGGCTTTTCGCAAAAATGACATTTCACAAAAATGTCTTTTCGTAAAAATGACAATTCGCAAAAATGACTTTTCGGAAAATTGACAATTTGTAAAAATGGCGATTCGCAAATATGACTTTTCGGAAAATTGACAATTCGAAAAAATGGCGATTCGCAAAAATGACAATTCGCAAAAATAGCTTTTCAAAAAAATGCCAATTCGCAAAAATGACATTTCGCAAAATTGTCTTTTCGCAAAAATGAGTATTCGTAAAAGTGCAATTCGGTAAAATGACATTTTGGAAAAATGACATTTGGGGAATAATCATGCTCCCCGTGGTAAACTACTGCGCAGCAATAAATACTAAATTGCATTACTGCGCATGTCTTAGTGTAATGGTAGGCTACTGCGCAGCAATAAGTACTAAGTTGCACTACTGCGCATGTCCAAGTGTAGTGGCAGACTACTGCGCAGGAATAAGTACTAATTTGCACTACTGCGCATGTTTTACAAGATGGCCGTATACGAGTTAATAGCTTGATTTAGCATTGCTTATTTTAACATGTACGACACGATTATTATCGTATCGTATCCTATTAAACTTTTAGAAAGAATTAATTTGACAGAATTGTTTGTCAAAAATATGAAAAATTAAGAATTGCAATGATTTTAGTTTGAAACTTTTTCAAAATTTAATTATTTCAAAAAATCTACGTTATAATGCTTTTCATATTTATAATTATAATCTAAAATTTTAGATGAAATTCATTTTTAAAACCATTTTTATTAGTAAATTCTACGAGAATTCAATTATTTAAATACAAAAAAAAATGATCGAGAAATTTTTTCTCAGGGTATTAAAATCATCGAAATTAACCATTTTAAATTAGTAAAAATTGTTATAATTATCTTTATATATCGTACAATAATATTCCAAATGAATATAATTAATATTGCGCTTTAAAAAATTTTTTCATTAACGTTTAAAAAATTGTGTCTTGGCCCTAAGGTGGACACTTTTTTGACCCCAAGGTGGTCACTTTTGATTTTTTATGAAAATGTGTTTATACGCTATATTTATCAACATTTATCACTGTAAATGTGAATTTTATCAATTTTTAAGTTTTATAATGAATAATAATGAAATAGAATTATTTTCAAAATTTTACCTGTCTAATACATACACAAAAAGTATCATTTTTGACAAAAGGACAAAGTGCAAAAAAAATATGTAATATATTTCTGTGATTCTGAAAAACAATTTATATTAAATAAACAACTTAATAATACGTTTTTTACATTTTTTTAAAACTTTTTTAGTGAATTTTTGTATGGTGACCACCTTGGGGCCACTTTTTTAAAAGTCGAATTTTCAACTTTTTTTAAAAAGTGCTATAACTTTTTTTTTATTAATGTAATGAAAAAAACTTTATGATAGGAAGTTAGGTGATAAGATAAAGTTTCAAAAGCCGTATTATTGACCTTTATATATAATTCCATTTGAAATCTACAGTCGTTCAAAAGATGGGTGACCACCTTAGGGCCCTCTTCCCTATTTCAATCCTTTCTGGTGTTAATTTAATCCTAGAGGGATTAAACTGTTGCAGATTATTTTAATCCATTCTGGTGTTATTTTAACACCTCACGTTTTACTGTGGCACCAAAAATTAATAACTTCTGAAAAAATCTATATTTTACTTCTGAAACTGCAATAAATTAGTAATGTCTGACTAAACGGTTTGTTTTACTACTTGAACTATAATATTATTTTTTATATAATAATTTCTGTTATATTTTCAATTTTTTATTTTTCGTGTTTTTGACTTTTGTCTAACTGCAACTGACTTTTACTACTAAAACTGCAAAAAGTAATAGCGTCTGAATAAATCTTTATTTTACTACTGAAACGGCAATGAATTAGTAATGTCTGACTAGAAATGATTTTCACCACTGAAAATATAATAGAAATTATTAAATTTCAGTAGTAAAATGTACGTACAGTCAATCATTAAGCTAAAATTAATAATTATAGTTTGAGTAGTAAAACAAACCTTTTAGTCAGACATTACTAATTCATTGCCGTTTCAGTAGTGATTCAGACCATTACAGTCAGAAAATATTATGCCAATTTTGTAGTTATACTGCATTTTCAGTAGTATAGAAGACAGATATGTCTGACTAAAACTGTTTTTTATTAACTGAAACCTTAAGTAAAATAATTTTTTAAGCTGCCTGACTGTATTTGTATTTTACTACTGAAAACATAAGTATAAAGTTATTAGTATATAATCTGACTTAAGCTGTTTTTTACTACTGAAAATATAAGCATAAAGTATAAACTAAAGTATAAAGTCTATTACTACTGAAAGTAAAATTACAAGCATTTTTTCTGTCTGACTATATCTACCTTTTATTACTGAAAAAAATTCAATTACTATTGTCTGACTAAAACACTTCTACTACTGAAACTATAACAAGAATTGTAATTTATGTCTGACATTAACAATCTTCTACAAATAAAACTGCAATAAAAAATTAATATTTGACTAAAACTGGTTTTTACTTTTTACTACTGAAACTGTAATTATAAGAATATTTCCCTCAGTCTGATTACATCTAACTTTTACTACTAAAAATACAGTACATTACTATTGTCTGACTACAACTGATATTTACTACTAAAAAGCAAATTAACTAAGATTAAGAATTTTTGAAATCTTAACTTAAAAAGAAAATAAACTACTGAAGTTTATTTCACTACTGATATTGCAACACCCCTAACTATTATTGGTATTTACTACTAAAAATATTGACAAAGTAGAAAAATTGACCAAAACTGTCTTTTACTAGTGAAACTATAAATATAAAATATGAATACATAAAGTTTTCACTCTGTTAAAATATGTCTTTTACTAAGGAAAAATACAGTTAATTAATATTGTCTGACTGCAAGTGATATTTACTACTAAAAAAAATTAACAGTGACTGACTGAAAATTTCTTTTACTTCTTGAAACTTTATTTACAAAAATTTATTGGCTCTGTCTGACTATTTCTTTGTTCTACTACTGAAAATACTATGACAATTAGTAATGTCTGACTAAATAACTTTTACTACTGAAACTGCAACAAAAATTACATAATTCCATCTGATTAAAATTGACTTGTACTACTGAAAGCATAGCTATAAATATTCCATAATACTGTCTGAGTGTAAGCGTCTGTCACTACTGAAACTACAATAATTATTAATATCTTGCCTAAACCTGTCTTTTAGTACTGAAACTACAATAAATTATTAATGTCTTGACTAAAACTGACTTTTAATACTGTATTTCTAAAAACAAGATTTGTCTAATTATGTCTGACTGCAAGAGGCTTTTACTACTGAAACGTTAAATTTCTGTGTTTTAGAATTTAGTCTGGCTGCAACCGTCTTTAACTACTGAAAATAAAATAACTTTGCAATGTCTGACTAATTGTGTGTTTTACTACTGAAATTATAACAATACGAATATTTTTCAGTAGTAAAAGGTAAATATAGTCAGACAGTAAAAAATAGGTCTTGTAAAAATAGTGTAAGTAGTAAAACAAAGTTAGTAGTCAGACATGGCTAATCTATTCTTATTTCAGTAGTTAAAGACATCCATAGTCAGACAAAAGAATAATTTTAGAATTATTCAGTAGTAAATTTCAGTATTAAATTATTAATCAGACGAAATTTGTCGAAATCTTCAATTTCATATTTTTAATCTTACAAAAATGTTATGATAATAATTTATTATTTTTGTTTATAAAACAAATTTTAAACACGTTTTTAATTTACTGAATAATAAATATTTTTGTCATTGAAATCAATTTGAGAATCTAAGAACATAATGTGAATTTATTATTTATTGTCTGCATAGCAATTTTAATTATAATTAAAATAGTCTTCGAGTTGGGACATTTATCTCAAGACGAATTTCTCCAAATTTTATAACTCAAAAATATTCAAAATTTTATTCTTATTATTAGAGAATCGTAATTTGAACTCAAATTAGAAATTTAAATTTAAACAAAATTTAAAGGGAAAAAAGTTTCAATATAAAATAAAAGAATTGTAAAAATACAAGACTCCATAATTCAGTGATCTGCTAATTGAATTCTTTCTTTTAGGAGCAGAAAAAAATGAAAAATAAAATCGTTTTATAAGTAGATGAAAAAAAGAAAAAAAAAAGAAAAAAATCCCACTCTCTTTGCCATCGAGAATTCAAAAGAAACGAAAGTGTTCAACATTCGGATATTGTAAAGACTATGAAAATTCTCATCTGATGATTTCGAAACTTTTGAAATGCTTCTCAAGTCCTTGAAGAAATCTCAGATATTCGTCCTACTTCTCAAGAACATTCTAAACCGTTCACTCCTTTAGGCTAATTAAATTGGGCGAGTCTTTTCGGCAAATTAAAAGTTTTTAAAAGATCTTTTTAATTTTTGCAGGTCAATTAAATAGTTCACTGTTAATTCAATTTTCTGCTTATTACTCAGATATTTCCATTTCAAATCATTAACTCTAATGCCGTCACTTCTTCTATTATTACATACGAAAACAAAATTTCTTTACGATTATTGTAAATCGGAATGGAAATCCATAATTAAATTCTACAAAATGTATTTGAAGCAAATAAGTTAATTAGTTTAATAGATTCTAAGAGAAAGATTAAAATCCTTTTTCTCCATTTAGATAGCAAAATACTTTAAAATTTAATCGGCAGCAATTAAAATGAAACAAATTTAGCAACAATGATAATTTATTGAAACCATATCAGAATTTTGACCGTATAATTAGAGATAAAATAATTTCAAGATAAATTTATAGTTATGTATCCGTTAAATTTTGCTATATATTTAGGTAACAAAGTATTTACGTTGTAACATTAACTGAGTGCTCGGCATTAATAGCACCATAGAAACTATGTTTGGATAAGTTATTTCAAGTGGGATTTCAACTACCATAATTTGCTTGAATTGTTTGAAACATAGTCTTGAATTCTCTGCACACAATTTAAGCTAAACTATTATAGCAAATATCTCAATTTCAAACGATAGCTGGAGAAATTAGTGATTCGCTGAGTGAAAGAAAAGAAGAATAAGAATAAGAAATTTGTTCTCTCAAAAAATTAAAGAAGAAAATATTTTTGAAAATAGTATTAAAAACTCTATTTCACCTAAGGTTCAAACTACATAATTTCGTCTAATTAAAATTGACTTATACTACTGAAAGCATAACTATAAATTTGATATAATACTGTCTGACTGTAAGCGACTGCCACTACTGAAACTACAATAAATTATTAACTGACTTTTACTACTGAATCTCTGACTAAAAGAATTTTATAACTCTTGTATTTTCCAATTAAAATCAAATTTATAATTCTGTTGACAAATTAAACCAAATGCGGATTCAAACCAATATTTACACCACTGAAATTATAAGTACATACGATTCACACGTTTCCAACTTTAGAACAATAATTATTAACAATTATAATAATTTATTTCATTATTAATTCTTATTCTTTGTATTTTAAACATTTTAAATATCAGTATAAATGTATTAAGGTTTAATTTACAAATTAGTTTAGTAAATATTTTTCACAATTAAACGAAGAAAATTAATTAATTCATTAACAAATGGAATATATCAGAAAATACTATTGACAAGAAAAATATTTTTATAAATATAAGCTTCTAATTATAAATTGAGAAATATTAATATTTTCAAGTAGTATTATTATTATTATACTATTTACATTAAAATTATAATATAAATCAATTTCAAGAATATGTCATATTATCACTATATTTTATATTTTTATGACTCTATTAATTTAATAATTAAAATAATATTTATATACATTAAACAATGCAATTTTTTTGGTACTTTAAACGCTTTTAAATCTGAGGTTAAAAATTTAAATTCAAATCAGAATTTGTTAAAAATTAAAATTTTAATAATTGTTTCAAATTTAACTAAAACTTGTAAATTAAAATCCAACAATCAGAAACAGATATTTTTCAATATAAATTTAGAAAAAATAAACATTCATTACTCTTAAATATAAAGTTATAATATATTAAGATTTATTATATATTTATAGAAAAAAGTAATTTACAAACAAAAATTTAAGAATACAATAAGCAAGTACTTTTCTTACGATTGTCTTTTGTAGAAAGAACGGTTTGAAATATAGTTCGCCATAAATTTTAAAATTATAATTTTTAAATAAATTATAATTATAGTATTAATTGAAACCATCACTCGGCAAATTTTAATAATAAAGTTGATAATATCTATCACTCGAAGTTAGGTTAAGAAAAAATATAAAAATTGCTATTTTTTTCCTAACTTAACTCGGAGTCATCGATATTATCAACTTTATTATTAATTATAATTATATTTTCTGAATAAATAATCATATAGTTTCTTAATTAACTAGCAAATGTTACGCGCGGAACGTGGTATTAAATTTCTTATTGTTATGTAAATTACAAAAATTTTTATTTTCCAATATAAATTTTTTAAATAATTTCATAATCAAAATTTTAAAAATTCACTTATTAAGACCAACATTAATTATTACTGTTCATATTTTCAAGAATTTTAATAAAATTTTACGAAAGAATGCAAGTATTTTCTAAAAATTTTAATAAATCCTTCTAAACAATTCAATTATTTTTTTAAATAGTAAAATCTTTACAAAAAATCAATTATTTTCAAAACAATTTTAATTGTCTTCCTCGGAAGAATTCAATTTTTTTTTTAAATTTTTAAGACATTTCGAAAAAATTTATGTTTTTTCTAAAATTTTAATAAATCCTTCAAAAAATCCAATTATTTTTATAAATAGTAAAATTCTTTGAAAAAATTAAATTAATTTTATAAATAGTAAAATTCTTTGCAGGAAATTCTTAAAATTTTAATAAATTCTTCGAAACATTTTAATTATTTTTATAAATAGTAAAATCCTTCTAAACAATTCAATTATTTTTTTTAAACAGTAAAATCCTTCTAAACAATTCAATTATTTTTTTAAATAGTAAAATCTTTACAAAAATTCAATGATTTTTAAAACAATTTTAATTAAATTCCTCGGATGAATTAAAATATTTAAAAATACTTCCATAAATTTCAATTTTGTCCTAAAATTTTAATAAATTCTTCGAAACAATTCAACTATTTTTATAAACAGTAAAATTTTTCTCAAGAATTCAACTATTTTTTTTTTTCATTTTCGTTTTTTGCGCTTTAAACCTTAAGTACCCCGTCTTGCTCCACTCTCCCCTAATAAGTTAATTGAAATAATGAAAATAATTTCGAAGAAGTATAATATTCTTATAATATAAAATAATGATCTTATTACTTAGTCATCTTTATTATTATAAAATATGAAGAAATCGATCACTCCAAGTCGAAGACTACTCGGAGTGATCGATATCTTCATGTTTTATAGTTATAAAAAAATTTAATGAACTAAAATTTCATTCATTGTAAAAAATAACACCAAAATTGATTATTGCTTCCTCATAAAGGAAGCTTTGTATTAGCAAAATTTTGGATTGTCATTTTTTGACATATTTATAAATTTTTTTTTATTATGCCTAATACTTTAGTACTTTATATGTGCACAGGAACTCCCCGTATAAATGTTCTAAATAAATAAAAAAAAATTTCGACGTATTTTAAACTCCGAAGTCCAAAAAACGGATTTTAAAATTTTGTCCCGATGTGTGTGTGTGTGTGTGTGTGTGTGTGTACTAACATTACATTTGCCTTAATATCTCAGAACAAGAAAGAGCTAAAGGCCTCAATTTTTTTTTAAATTGTAGGTCTCCCCGGGGGACATAAAATGAGAGTATTTTCAGCCCGATTCATGAAGTTAAATTTTTTTTTTTGCATTTTTCATTTTGTAAAAAAACGTTTTTTGGACGTAACTTAAAAAAATTTTAGGACACTTATAAATGTTTTTCTTTAGTTTTGTAGAGTTTTTTCACATGCATCTTTTGAGCCCTAATTGAATATTTTTCGTTCATATTAACCGGAAATATTAAACTTTAAAAAATCAAAAATTTTAGAAAATAAGACTTTTTTGAAAATTTTGTTGAAAAATGTAGAAGTTTAGTTTTGTTTTGTATTTAGTTTTGTAGAGTTTTTTCAGACACATCTTTTGAGCCCCAATTCAACATTTTTCGTCCATATTAACCGAAGGTATTAAACTTTTAAAAATCTAAAATTTTGAAAAATAAGACTTTTATAAAAATTTTTTTAAATTATGTAAAAGTAACTTCAAAAAATTATTACCAACTTGAAGAGCATTAAAAAACGCTTCGATTGACCTATTTTTGAACCTGATTCAGGCAGAAATTATGAAATTATTGGTATTTGAAAAATCAAGAATTGTGGAAAATATCATTTTTTCAACATTCTTGTTTATTAACTTATGTGTAATTATTAAACTATTATTACCATCTTATAGAATATATAAAAACACATTTTTTGGACCAAGATTTAATGATTTTTAACTCTTTTATAAAAAGTAATTCTTATATTTCAATTATTATTATTTTTATGAGGAAGCAAAGTGTTCATGAAATGAACACCAAAATTATAAAAATGTACAACTTGGCAGCGGTTTTTTACTCTTTTTTGGTGTTAATTTAATCTGCAACACTTTTTAATACCTCACGATTTATTGTGTGTTTTCCACTTTTGTCTGACTGCAACTGTCTTTTTCTACTGAAACTGCAATCAATTGGTAATGTCTGACTAAATGGTTTGTTTTACTACTTGAACTGTAATTATTAATGTTAGCTTAGTGTCTGACTGTACGTAAATTTTACAACTGAAATTTAATAATTTCTGGTATATTTTCAGTAATAAGACAATTAGTTCTATTTTAATTTTCACTCCTTTTCACTCCTTATTCGTTTATTTCCAAAAAGGCGCGATTGTTACATAATCGAATTGGTAATAAAAATTTCTTTTTTTTCCCAAAAACATTTACAGTTTTTCTAAAAATATCATAATTGAGACAAAGAACGCATCAAAATTATTGTTTGATACGTTTTTTGGCTTAAATTCGATATCATTAGAATAAAAACTGTGTTTCGATGGACAATAGGAAATAAAGTTTCGTAAGTTTGTTGAAATCTCTCACACACAGTTTTTGAATGTTGATGAAATAATTAAGAACGAAAGTAATCTTTAGAGATATGCTTTTCTCTTTAAAAGAGGAATTTTATGAAGAAAACGTGGTAGACTTTAGAGGGTTTAATATAAGCTTTTCCTTCCATTTCCATAATCCATCCGCAAATGGGCAATGTAGTTTATCGTTGGAGAAAGATGGCTCTCGATATCGTGGCACATTCACGCGGAATGACGCCCGTGGTGTATTTCCTTTCGGGAAAGAGCTGTAACGGGCGGCAGTACAGTGTCGTGGCCGTGGCTATAGGTATAATTAGAATTTCCCTAATATACGCGATATGTGTCCGGGAAATACGAGCTGTAACGTACACATCCATAAATCTATGCCCCGTCAGGCAGTGAACTGGCGTCAATGGTCCTTTGACGATGGCCAGCAAAGGGAATGAGATAGAGTGGGTGAGTGAGTGAGTGAGTGAGTGTGTGTACTTGTGGTCAAACGTGCGAATATGAATTCATATGAATAGTTTTGATTACCTTCCTTCCATGTTTCTCTGTAAAGAATATTTGTTTTTTGTTCGTATATATACATACAAACACGGAACTTTATTTTATGCACAAGACTGTGTGACTTTTTTTATATGCCCACTGTCTGTATATACGCCTCATTTTACAGCTGGGGAAAAATGGAAAAATGCAAATATCTTCATGAGCTTTCTTGAATAACAAATTTTATGATAGTTATAATTTTATACCTACTTTTAGTTAGAATAGGGTTGCTTTCGAGTGAGAATACTTATTTGTTTGAGAACTGTCTATTTGGTTTGGAAAAATCGTCATTTGACCTCATTTTTATTTTGACTACTACTACAAACAATTGTTTGTACCAATTAACTATAATAATTTGAATGTTCTTTCATTCTGACATTCATTCACCTTTTTTTCTGTCCCTCACACTCTGAAGTTGTCTTTTGTTTATAATTTTGTTTTTTGTTATCTTCAGTTGGAATTACCAGAAAACCTGTTTTTAACTAGAATTTCGTGTTAAATATGCCCTAACTAGATTTTTTCTGGTTAGGTTAACCAGAATTCTAGTTAATTTAACCAGAATTCTGGTTGTTTTTAACTAGAATATCGTGTTAAATATACCCAAGGTTGACACACAACCTGGAAAACCTGGAAATAGCATGGAAATTGAAAAAGAGTATAGAAAACCTGGAAATAGCATGGAATTTGAACGAATTTCTGGAATTTTTTTTTTGGTTAATGAAAGATATTAAGAAAAATTCCATTTAACGTTATTTTTCTTTAAAAATGTTAACATTTAATTTTCCTTTTCCATGTTATCTTCTCTTTAAATTAATTTAATTTTTCTTTTTAATTATTGACTAAAACTGTAAAAAATGTTGTTAAGATTGTTCTAAAAAAAGGATTTTATATCTTTATTTGTATTACGATTGTCAAAATTTTTTGTTACTAGTTGCTTTTTGTTCAAGATTTTGAACAAAGTTCAAAGATGAAAATTATTTGATTTAGACATGACTTCAATGTTCTAATTATGGCTGATTCTTCTGAAAGTAACATTTTTGATATCTCGATTAATTTTATAAAATCTCTTATATAATAGATATTATTAACCATTTAATAATATTACTAACCATTTTCATAGTAAAAATTCGGGACTTACTTATCATTAAAAAAATTAAACAATTTTATTTAACTGAATTTATGCAATAGCTAAAATAATTCCATCTCCAACATGTCTCCAATATGACTTCTATAAGAAATCTAAATTTTTATGGTTTTTTTCAAACTCTTAGAAATTTTTTTAAAATAATGCCAGAAAATGCAATGTTTTTTCTATCATTATGTGCTTTTTAAAAACTTTTAGACCTTCGTTTTATATGTGATAAAAATGTTTAAATTTAGTCTTCAGTTTAAGTCAAAATTACTTCACGATGATTAATAATGTTTTTATACATTAAAAATATTCTAAAAAAATAAGAATGCACATTAAAATAAAGTTAAAAGTTTGATGTTTTATTTTTCTATATATTATTTATAAAAAGGAAGAATATTATTGCTTTTACAAATATTCAAATTTTACATATTGGCCCGAGTAAAATTCAAAGAAGAAAGACTTTAATATTTTCAAATTAATTTTGCGCAACTTAAATTCTTACTCTTGAGTATGAAATAAAGTAGTTTCAATAGAAAAAACTACATAATTTAAAAAAAAATAAATTGAAAAATTGAATATCAAAAGTATCACTTTAAGAAAAATAAACATAAAAATGCCTGTGATTTTAACTGTTTAAGAGAACATTAATTTATAACTACATAATAATGAATATTGTTAACACTTTTGTAAAATACTTGTTTTTTCATCACAAATAATTCCTAAATTTTAACCTGGAATTTTTAATATTTTTAACCTGGAAAACCTGGAAAAAGCCTGGAATTTTGAAATCTAGATTTTGTGGCAACCATGATACCCTAACCAAAACTTTTTTTTCAGTGTAATTATTTTTTTTATAATTAATTCAAAATTGTAATGACAAATAGAAATCATCAGAATTTTTTTCACTTCTTTTCATTAAAAGACTAAAATTTTGTTAAATATTATGTTTTGTCAAATTGAAATTATGCAGATTTTTGTTCTTTACTTCTAAACAAAATTAGAAAATTGTTAAACAACTGTGATTAAGAAATAGAAAATTTATTTATTTTGCATTAATTTTGTTTATGAATCACAATTTTTTAAAAAAAATTATTATTTTGTTTTAGAAAAAGAAGAAAAATATTTGCACAATTCCTATTTTTAATCTTATTTTTGGAACAGGATTTTCCACAGGAATTAAGACATTAAAAAATTTTAAATTCAAACCTTTTTTAAATTAAACAATTTATAAAAGTATTATTATAAAACATGAAGATATCGATTGCTCCGAGTCGAAGACTCGGAGTGATCGATTTCTTCATGTTTTCTAATAATTAAAGATGACCGAGAGATAAAATCATTATTTTATATTTTAAGAATATTGTTACTGTAACTTCATCAAAATTATTTTCATCATTTTAATTGAATTATTATTTTCTAGAATTTTAAATTATTTTTTATGAAAAAAATAATTGAATTCCTTAAAAATTTTTATTATTTATGAAAATAATTGAATTTCTGTGAAATTTTTATTATTTATGAAAATAATTAAATGTTTGCATACAATTTTATTAAAAAATTTTTTAAATATTTGAATTCTTTTTGGGAAATTTTATTAAAATAGTAGATACTGAAAATCATTGAAATTAGAGAAATGCATTTTATTTTTGAAAATAATTGAAATTAGGACAAAAATTTTTTTGGCATTTATGAAAATAATTGAACTTTGGAAAAGAATTTTGTTATTTATAAAGATAATTGGGATTTTTACGAGAATTTTTTTCAAATTTTGAACATAGTTGAATTTTATACGAAAAATTTTATTTTTTTGAAAATAATTGAATTTCTGCAATTATTTGTAATTTCTTCTAAATTGAATTTTTTTAATGTTTTCAACAAAAATTTATCTTAGAAAATTTTTAAATTCAATTATTTTCATAAATAATTAAATTCTTTGCCAAAATTTAATTATTCCAAATACAATTTTAATTAAATTCAATTATTTACCTAAGTAATTTAATTGTTTGCAAAAAGGCAATTGTTTTCAACATAATTTTAATGAAATTAAATTATTTACATAACTAATAAAATTATTTGCAGAAATTTTATTACTTTTAAAATTAATGAAAATCTTCGCAGTATTTTAATTACTTGCATAAATAATAAAATTCTTTGCTAAAATTTAATTATTTTAAATTTCAATACTATTTTAAAGAAATTCAATTACCTATTTACATATGTAATAAAATTATTTGCAGAAACTTATTGATTTTCATAAATAGTAAAATTTTCTGTAAAAATTCAATTATTTTCTTAGATAATAAAATTCTTTTTATGAATTCAATTATTTTTAACATAATCTTAATGAAATTCAATTATTTACACATATAATAAAATTCTTTAGAGAAATTCTATTATTTTCTTAATTAAAAAATTCTTCGCAGAATTTCAATTATTTTCGTAAATACTAAAATTCTTTGCCAATATTCAATTATTTTTAATAGAATTTTAAATTTTAATTAAATTCAATTATTTGCACACAACAAAATTCTTCGCAGAAATTCAATTATTTTCATGAATAATAAAATTCTTCCCAATAATTTATTTATTTTCAACACTATTTTAAGAAAATTCTCAGAAAGAAATTCTATTATTTTTAAAAATTGTAATAAAATCCTTTTGGAAAAATTAAATTATTTAAAAAAAAAGTTTTGATAAAATTCTTTTGGAAAAGTTAAATTATTTTAAAAAAGTTTTAATAAAATTCTTTATAAAAATTTAATTATTTTGAGTACAAATTTAATTGAATTTCCCGAAAGATTTTAACTAATTTTCCAAATTTTTATTAAAACTTTATTAAAGAATTAAATAATTTTAAATTTTAATTTATAAACAATTAAAAAAAATTTTTTTCTTTTCATAAATCTAAAATCTTATCTTTAAAATTTTTTCTTTAAAGAAAAAATGCACATCGATAACGAAAAGTTATGAAAAAGAACAAAATTTCTAAATTTTTCTTGTATATAAATAATCTCAATTTTAAGCTAATTTTGTCTTATTTTTATTTTTCATTATTTTATGGTTTTGATTGATTAAATTAAATTTATAAATTAAATTCTGATTTTTAATTTGAAACAATCTTGTGTACTTAATTTTTTGTTAATATTTAATCTTAAAAACATTTAATTAGAATTGGGAGCGTTTACAAATGATGTCACGCAATTTTTTGAGATTTTCAATCCCCCTATTATGCAATTTCATGCAATTTCACATGTGAAAAATACATTGTGTCACGTTTAGTAGAGACCTCCTCCCCCTACCCCAAAAAACGTGACATCATTTGTGAATATTCTCATTTCAGGAAATTGAAAATTTAAAACATTTGAAAAAATTGTCCTAATACCTATTTGACCTAATTTTTATATTTTCTACTAATAATTTAACCTACTTTTTTGGAAATTTTTTTTATTTGTTGTTTCCTTTTGTTTTCTATTGTTTATTTCTTCTCTATATTTTCTTTTTACATTTTCCAAACATTATATTTGGTTTAACCATTATTTGACCTAAAGAAATATTTGATTATATTATTCTTTGACCTTTTTTAAATTTTGTTTAATCATTATTTGACCTCACTTCTATTTTATCAACTTTTTATTTGATTTGATCCTTATTTCGTCTAATGGTTATTTTACCTAAACACTACGTGGTTTAACCAATATTTGACCTGCTTTCAATTTTGTTTAACCATTATTTGACCTAAACTCTATCTTCTTTATTTATTATTTGACCTAAACTCTATCTACTTTATTTATTATTTGACCTGCTTTCAATTTTGTTTAATCATTATTTAACATACTTTCGATTATATTTAATCATTATTTGACCTAAATACTACTAAGCTTAAACATCATTTAACCTGTTTTTAATTTGGTTTAGTAATTATTTGACTTGATTTTAATTTGGTGTAATCATCATTTGATATAAATTCTACTTGGTTTAACCATAATTTAACCTTATTTCTAATTAGTCTATTTCTTATTTGACCTGAACACTATCTACTTTATTTATTATTTGAGCTGCTTTCAATTTTGTTTAAGCCTTATTTAACCCGATTCATTTTTCGTCTGACTGTTATTTGACCTAGACACTATTTAGTTTGATCATTATTTGACCTAAATTCTACTTAATTTAATCATCGTTTGATCAGCGTTTAATTTTGTTTAATCATTATTTGACTTAAATGCTATTTGCTTTAATCATTATTTGACATGAATGCTGCTTCCTTTAATCATCATTTGACCTAATTGCTACTTGGTTTAACTTGATTCTTATTTCGTTCATTTTTTATTTGACCTGAACCTTGTACCATACCTATTTAATTTTATTTTAGCTATTTAATAAAACAAAATTAAAAACCAAAATCAAGGATATTAAAACTAAAGCTTTACTATCCTTGGTTAAAAAAAGATTCACCTTAAACTACCAAAAAACAAATCTTTGGTTATGGTTTTTAATTTTGGTTTATTCAATAGCTAAACAAATTAGATATTAAAACTAATGATTTACTATCCTTGGTTTTGGTTTTTGGTATTTTGAGGTAAATCTTTTTTTAACTATCACTTTTTTTTAAAACACTAGTTGGTAAATATCAACAAACTTGAACATTGAAGTGACACAGACAAAGTGAGTCATAAATGTATGTGGTTTTAGAGGAAGGTTTGGCAGTGTGCCTTTTCAAATTAAATGTGTGTTTTGAAGAATGAGCTGGTGTAGGTGTGTGTGGAGTGACACAGATAAAGTGGAGCAAGAGAGTAGGGGTGGGGGGAGAGAATGTCTGACAGAGAGGGAAATGTAGAGAGGGTCGTCCCTATAGGTGAATATATGCATATTCAGGACTCGTTGCAGCAGCGATATGGCGGTATGACGCGGCTCACACCGGAGATACGAGAGGATAGTCGGTGACGGACTGCCGGACATCCGACCTGTTACCCTCCTCAACCCTCTCGAGCTCACTGGTTCGCCACCCCTTTCTCGGACACTCACCGACCACCACCCCATTACAACACTCGCACACGTTTCGCACCCTCTCTCTCTCTCTCTCTCTCTCTTCTGATGGCCCGCTACGTCAGGTCAAATAGGCACGATCTATCTGTCTCCGATCTCCACTCTCCTCCTGGATATGACAACCTTCGTCGAGGCTTTCTGGTAACGACCTTCATTCTGACAACGCGCCCCGACAGAAACTGGGAACCAGAAACTCTCAAATCCTAGTGACGTGTCAACGAGTTTTTGTTCCAAGTTTCACTTTAAGTGAATTTCCCCTTTGCAAACCGTCCAATAAAGGTCCTCGCTCTCGAAATAATTAGTCTCGTCTGTCATTTTCGAAACGATTCTTTATTTAATTATTTCCGTTTCCTTTACCAGCTCCTGGACAATTTTCTTTTTTAAAAGAAAGAAAGTATTTTTTTTTGGAGTTTAATATTTTACTGCGAGACCACGTGGAAAGTTTATCCGGTGAAGCTGAAGATTTCTTTAGAGTTATATGGCGAAACTTTCTTTTTTAATTCGACAAAATTTGGTAGAAGAAAGAAAACAAGGTGGAAAAGAAGAAAGAGGATAAAAGAAGGGACAGAAAGAGAAGAAAGATTTCTTTTCTCCCTTTTTGCCCTCTCTTTTATCTCTTTAAAGAGAAAAGAAGAAGAAAAAACAATTAGGAAAAACGAAAGAAGAAAGAAAAGGAAAAGAGAAAAAACAGAAAATAAAAAAGACGATTAGGAAAATCGATAGAGAAAAAGTCAAAAAAAGAAGGGAAAGAAAGCGAAGAGATAACAAAGAAAAAAGATGAAAGGCGATTAGGAAAAGAAGAAGAAGAAAAAAGAAAGAGGAAAAAAAGGAAGAAGGCAAAAAAATAGAAAAAAGGCAATTCGGAAAAGCAGAAGAAAAAAGGGAAATAGAAAAGTAAGAATAGACAAAAACAGAAGAGAATAAAAAAATTATTATAAAAAACGACAGAAGAAAGAAAGGGGAAAAGGAAAAGAAAGAAAAGAGAAAAAACAAAATGGAAAAAAGACGACTAGAGAAAAGAAAAGAGAAAACAAAGCAAGAAGAGAGAAATAAAAAAAGAAAAGAATTTAAAAAAGACGATTGGGAAAAACAGAAAAAAAAGAAATGGAGAAGAAAAGAGAGGAAAGAAGAAAAAAAGACGATTATAAAAACGGAAGAAAAAAGATAAGAAAGAAAAGCGAAAAGAATTTTTAAAAAATAGGAACGAATAGGACAAAAAAATAAGAAACCTAAAAATAAGGAGAAAAAATATTAAGACAAAGGAAAAGGAGAAAAATAGAAAGAGGAAAAAACAGACAAAAGGGAAAAAATAAGAAGTCAAAGAAAAAAGAAAAAAATCGAATGAGAATGAAAATAGATTACAAGAAAAATGAAAAGGAAAAAAATAAAATGAAGAAAAAATAGAGATGGAAGTAAAAGGAGTTATAAAAGAAAATGATAAAGCAGAAAAAAATAGAAAAGAAAAAATAAGATAAAGAAAAAGGATGGAAAATTGTAGAAAGAAAAGAAATAAAAAGAAGAAAAAGAAAAAAGAGAAGAAAGAAGAAAATATACGAAAAAAAGAGAAAAAATAGGAAAGAGAAGAACAAAGAAAAATAAGCACACGATGAAAAAGGATCAAAAATTAAAAATAAAGAGGCAAACATAAATGAGAAAAAATATAATAAAAAACAAAAAAAAAATGGGAAAACGAAGAAAAAGAAGGAAAATAGTGAAGAAAAAGCAGGGAAAGGAAGAAAGGAGAAACTAAGCAAAGAAGAGGGAAATAAAGAAAGAAAAAACAAAATAGAAAAAGTTAATTAGGAAAAACAAAAGAGAAAAGAAAGAGAAAAAAGAAAAATTGGGAAAAAAGAAAAAGAAAGCAAAGAGGAAAGGGAGAAAAAGACAAAAAAGAAAAAGAAGATAGAAAATAGAGAAAAGAGAGAAAAAGAGAAAAAAGACGATTAGAAAAAACAAAAACAAAAAATAAGAAAGAAAAGCGAAAAGAAAAAACAAAATAAAGAAAAAGATTAGGACAAACAAGTAAATAGAAATGCAAAATATGAAAGAAAGGAAAAAACGAAATAGAAAAAAGACGATTAGAACAATAAACAGAAAGAAAAAAAGGAAAAGTATTAAAGAAAGGAAAGAAAGAAAGGGAAGAAAAGATAAAAAAACATAATCATAGTTTTTCTAAGGATATCGAATTGAGACAAAAAACAAATTAAAAGTGTTGCGAAGTAATATTTTGATTCGTTTTTTTGTCTCAATTCGATATCCTTACAAAAATGTAAAAGAAAAATTATTGGGAAAAATGGAAAAAGAAAGAAAACGAAGAACTGGAAAAAAATAGAAAAGGCGATGATTTAAAAAATCAAAAGAAAAAAGAAAAAGAAAAAAAGAGAAAAGAAAGAAGAGAAAGACGAAAAGAAGCAGGTAGAACGTTATTAAACCAGAAAAGTTTGAGTAAAATTAAAAAAATTTACGCTTACTAATTTTTAACTCCCCCCATCCATCCCATGACATCACACTTTTCAAATTATCTCCCCGGATGTTTATAATCCACTAATCACTCGCTTTTCAGGAAAAAATTTAAAAAGTTTCATTCGACTATTTTATCCCACACTGGTGATGGGTCGTCTAAATTCTCAACTATATATAGATACTCGTTTTTTAAAACTCCCCCCCCCCACCCTTAAACACTTCCAAGCTTGCCATCACTTGATAATTCCAACTTCATTTCTCGCCTCACAGACCATCGAACTTTACGGCATTTCATCCTTATAATTTTTATTTTCTTTCCTCACCTTTCAAGAATTTATTATTATTGAAATAAATTTCTCACTCAATTTCATAATCAACATATGTATTTTCATTTCATATAACAATGATTCGTTTCGAAAAAATTTTTTGATATTATTTTATTAAATTATGTCTCTCACATCTCTCATGTCTCTCATATATTATAAATAGGGGAGACTAAAACTTAAAGTTCGGAAGTTTTAGTATATTTTTTCCGACTTTTTGTCAGACATTACTGATTGAATGTATTTTCAGTGATAATAGATTTAGTCAGAAAGTAAAAAAAATGCTTTTTGTTACAATTCCATTAGTATAAAAAACAGTCAGACAATATTCTTGTAATTTTATACTTATGCTTTCAGTTGTAAAGGAGTCTTAATCAGACTTAATTATACAATATAGTTATAGGTTTAGTAGTAAAAGTGTCTTAGTCAAACAATATAAATTGACTTTTTTCAATATTACAAGAAATAAAATAAACAAATAAACAAATAAATAAAGTAACAAAATAATGTATGTTAAACCAAAATGACTGTAAATAATTTTCTCCAAATTGTGTCAATTGCATTTGTACAGTCTCGCCAACAATGAATGAAAAAGAAAATATATTTTTATCGTATTTTTTTGTATCTTCTTTATTTTTCCATTGGATTTTTCTTGACGCGCGCATCTTATCTTTTCTATTGGTGCATCTCTTATTTCTCTTTATGTGTGTATAGATATATAAGAAAATCGAAGCCTTTCGGGGGAAAAAATGATTATACTACGGGATTTGAGAGGAAAGTTACATTCCCACAAACGAACATCACTTGGACTTTTTATTCTCATCTCGGTCGAATCCATTCACTCTGAGATTATGAAACGGACTCTTGTGAAATAGAAAAGACGCAGGGGAGATAAGAAACAAAAAAAACAGGAAAAATAGACGAAGGAAATTGAAACTTATCAGGAGAGGGTTTTTTTCTTTTTTGAAAAAGAAAAATGTAAGCAAACGCCAATTGTACTTTACCCGATTTTGTGTTACGGGATTCAAGGAATGTGAATCTCTCGCCTTTCTCTCTCTAGACTGATATACAGATTCTATACACTAATTCAATAAAGGGGGACTTGAAAAGTACGACGCGAAATCAGTTTAGACGCCGGTGCCTTTTTTAAAATTGCATTGCATATGTGCGATAGCTGAAAAAACTGATATCTGTTCGTGCTTGCTTTTCAAGACGAGGAGCAGGAGATGTAAATAGTGAGGAAAAAATTAGGAGAAGAAAAGAGAAAAAAATAAAAAAAAGAAGAAAAAAGAAAAAAACGAGAGGAGAAGAGAAAAAAGAAAGAGAAAATAGGAAGAGAAAAAAACAAGAAAAAATAAGGAGACGAAGAAAAAGAGAAAAATAAAAATAAGAAACAAGAAGAAAAATTGAAAAAGGAGAAAAAATAGGAAAGAGAAGAAAACAGAAAAATGAAGACGAAGAAAAAGGAGAAAAATAGTTTCATATTTATTTCCCCTTTTCTTCATTTTCTATTTTTTTCTAAGAAGAGAGAAAATAAGTAAGAAAAAAAGGAAAAAATAGAAAAGAGGAGAAGAAAGTTTTAAAAAAATAGGAAAGAGTACAACAAAGAAAAAAAACTAATAAGAATAAAACAATATAAAGACAAAGAAAAAAGAGAAAAATAGGAATGAGACTAAAAATTAATTACGAAAATAGGAAAAGAATAAAATAAAGAAAAAATAGAAAAGAAAAGAAAAAAACGAAGAAAAAGAAGAAAAACAATAAAACGAAGAAAAAGAATAAGGAAAAAGAGAAGAACAAAGAAAAAATAAGAAAGCAAAGATAAAGGTGAAAAAAATTTAATGAAGAACAAGAAATATGGAAAGACGATGAAAAACAAAAAAAGATAATAAGAAAAAAAAGAAAAGGGAAAATAAAAAGCAAAAAAAGACAAAAAATAGTAGAGAAAATAAAAATGAAATAAGAAGAAATAATAGGAAAGAAAAGAAAAAAGAAGTCGAAGAAAGAGGAAAAAAATAGGAAAGAGTAGAAAAAGAAAAAAAGAAGACAAAGAAAATAGAAGAAGAAAAGAAAAAAAATAAAATGAAGAAAAGTAAATGGAATAGCAGAAATAATAGGAAAGAAAAAAATAAGATAAAGAAAATGCTAAAAAAATAGTAGAGAGAAGAAGAGAATAAAAAGAAGAAAATAGAAAAATAGATGAAAAAGAAATAAAAATAAGAAAACAGAGAAAAAAAAGAAAAAAAACAATAAGAAGGCAAAGATAAAGGTGAAAAAATTTTAATAAAGAACAAAAAAAATGTGAAGAAGAAAATATGAAAGAAAAGAAAAAGGGAAAAATAAGAAGACGAAGAAAGAGAAGAAAAATAATTTACATGAAAAGTGAAATGGAAAAAAAATAAAATGAAGAAAAATAGGGAAGAGAAGAAAAAATTAGAAGAAAAAGGAGAAGCAGACAAAATGTAAAAGAGAAGAAAATATAAGACGAAGAAAGAGAAGAAAAAATAGTAGGGAAAAGAAAAAAAATAAAAAGAAGAAAAAGAGAAAAAACTAAAGAAAACATATTTTCTTTTTTCCCTTTTTTTTATTTTTTCTTATTATAATAAGAAAAAGGAGAATAGAGAAGAACAAAGAAAAATATGCAGACGAAGAGATAAGAGAAAAAAAAATATACATGGAAAATGAAAGGAGAAAAAATAAAATAAAGAAAATATAGGAAAGAATAGAAAAAATAGAAGAAACAGGAGAAGCAGAAATAATACTAATAATAAAAAAGAGATGAATAAATAGTAGAGAAATAAAATGAAGAAAAGGGAAAAAAATTGAAGAAAATATAATAACACAAAAGAGGAAAGAGAAGAACAAAAAAAAATAAGTAGGTCAGGAGAAAAATAAGAAAATAAGAAGGCAAAGATGAAAGAGAAAAAAATATAAATAAACAAAAAATAATGGGAACACTAAGAAAAAGAAGGAAAAATAATTTTAAAAAATCAGAAAAAAGAAGACGAAAAAAGAAAAACAAAATAGTAAAAAGAAGATAAAGTTTCAAAAAGAAGAAAATAATGCAAAAATAAGAAAAAGAAGAAAAAATGCAGGAAGGAAAGAGACGAAAATGAAAAAAATACGAATAAAGAGGATAAAAAATAGTAAAAAGAAGATAAGGAAAAATGTAGAAAAAATAATGAGAAAAAAAGAAAGCAGAGGGACAAAGAAAATAAGCTCATGAAGAAAAAGAGAAGAAAAAATAAAAAAATGGGAAAGAAAAGATAAAAGTGAAAAAAATTTAATGAGGAGCAAAAAAAATGGGAAGTCGAAGAATAATAATGGAAAATTGAGAAAAGGGGGAAAAAGAAAAAAAGGGAACATAAGAAGACGAAAAAAGATAAAAAAAAATGTTATTTTGAACAAATATGAAAAAATAGAAAAAATGAAAAAAAAGAAAGGAGCAAAAATAAGAAAAGGAAGAAAAATGAAAAAAATAAGAAAGGGGAGAGAAAATAAGAAAGAGACGATAAAAAAATTGAAAGAAAAAGACGAAAAGAGAGAAAAAATAGAGGAAATAAAAATAAAAAAGTAGAAAGAAGGAAAAAAACAAATTAAGAAGAAAGAGCAAAAATAAGGAAAATAAGAAAAAAGAAAAGATAAAGAAAAAGGAGTGAAAATAGAAAAGAGAAGAAAAAGAAAAGGGAAAATAAGATGACAAAAAAGTAAAAGAATAGTAGACAGAATAAAAATGAAAAAATAGAAAAAATTGAAAAGAAAAGAAAGGAAGCAAAAATAAGAGAAGGAAGAAAAATGAAAAAAAGAAGAAAGGGGAGAGTAAATAAGAAAGAGACGATAAAGAAATGGAAAGAAGGAAACGAAAAAAGAGAAAAAAATAGTAGAGAGAATAAAAATAAAAAAGTAAAGAAAAGGAGAAAAAGAAATAAAGAAGAAAGAGCAAAAATAAGGAAAAGAAGAAAAAGATGAAGAAAGGGGAGAGAAAATAGAAAAGAGAAAAAAAAGAAAAAGGAAAATAAGATGACAAAAAAAGTGAAAAAATAGTAGAGAGAATAAAAATAAAGAAAAATAAAAAATTGAAAAGAAAAGAAAAAGAAGAAAAAATACAGAAAGGAAAGTGAAGAAAGGAGAAAAAATGAAAGGAACTGGAAAAAAAGATAGTCGCAAATCTCTTCAAAAACCTACTGAGTATGCAGGGAACGTTGGAAAGTTTCGCGAAATGAATCATTTTATTTCATGGAAGGACGGACACGTCGGTCACAGGGAGTAGAAAATGGAGAAAGAGAGAGAATGAGAAAAAGAATTTTTCTCAGTTACTCAACGAAGAGAAGGAGAGAATGGCTGCAGAAAACGCGAGTCGTATACGAGAATATCCGTCGTCGTCGTCGTTCGTTCGTTCATTCGCCGATGGCATGGCGTCTCTACTCACTGGAAAAAGACCAGAGAGTCGATTCGAAAAATTTTCTCCAAGTGTCACTTGCCTCGACCAACATTTCAATGCTTCTGAATTCTGACATGTCAAAAAATTACCACTGAAGCAGAAGCGAACGCTTTTGGCGTCCAATAACTCACGCTTTTCAAATGTACACCCAAAAAATATATTTAAATTAAAAATATTTTTTTCCGCTCCTTTCAAATACATACATGAGAAACACAAATTTTTTTCCTTCCAAAAAGTAAGGAGAAAAAATATTTTCTCAAAGCTTCAAAGTCGTAACTCTGAAGAGAAAATTTCTCTCATCAAAATTAATTGAGGCTAAAAATAAATTTAAATATAAATAAATTTATTATAATTAATGTCGAAAATAAATAAAATAAATACAAATAAATAAATAAGAAATAAAATTAATTTCGAAAAGAAATAAATAAATTGATCGAGGAGAGAAATATATTTGGTAAAGAAGGAGGAAGGAGAATTTTTGTAGAAAATGATAACGTGTATCAAGCGGGTGCGGATAGGTAATTTGAATGTTTGAAATAGAAGTCGCGACTTTCCTTCTTCAAGTTTCGCAAAACTTGGGACGTTTTATCTGCAATCGTCTCTCGGAAGTCCGCGATTAAAACGCTTCAGAATTAATTTTAATGAGAGCTAACTAACGAACTGTGCTCGGCCAAAGCAGTAGCATTGAAATGCTTTATTGGTTAACTTTATTAATTGAGAAACGTTACAAACGGAGGCGGAACATTTCCGGGAAGTAGTTACGACTCATTTGCGATAATCACTTTTCAACGAAAATTTAAATTTCCAAACTCTCGCCGCTATAAAGGAACCTTAAATAACTTTCTTATTAACTCAAGAAAAAAATTTCTATATAACAATTTTCTTTTTTTGTTATATTCCTCTGTTTTTTATCGTTACTTAGAAAAATAAAAATTTATGTATTATGTATTAAACTTTAGGTAAACTGTTTAGCTACTATTATTAAATTATTATTATTATTATTATTATTATTATTATTATTATTATTATTATTATTATTATTATTATTATTATTATTATTATTATTATTATTATTATTTATTTTTTTATAGCTTTTTTTAATAAATTTTTTATAATTTATTTGGATTTGAACATCCAAATATTTTTAAATTATTTACTATTTTTAAATCGTATTTTAATTTTATTTCAATTTTTCATCTTCAAACAAAAATTATTATTTCGTTAATTTTTTTATTTTCCTGTTAAATTATAAATAAATAAATAAATAATTTATACCTCCTTCACCTACTAAGACGAAAATGACATTTTTTATTTAATTTGTTAAAACAATTTACGTATTGAAACATTATTTACAATCTTAATTATTTTAATAGTAACAAATAAATCGCGGTATTTTTCAAATTAAAAAATTTTATATTTTAAAATAAAAACTTCAATTTTTGAATAATTTCAGATTCAAAATTTAAAAAATCCACTTATTAAGTACATAATTAATTATTAGATTGTTTATTATTCACTTTTGTGAAGTTCTCAACGTTTATAATCTGCAAAGATTTAAAAAAATATATTTTGCTATATTCTTGTATAAAAAAAATATTTTTCATAGATTTTTGATGTGTAATTTGAAAAAGAAACATTAAATTTTTTTGGTAAAGAAAAAATTTTTTTTTCTTACAATTGCTAATCATAAACGTTGTGAACTATTTATAAATATAATAAAATTCTTCGCTAGAATTCAAATTATTTTAAAGAATTTCATTAAAATTTCACGAAAGAATTCAATTATTTTTTAATATTTTTAGTAAAATTTTTCTAAAGAATTGAATTATTTCCTAAAATTTTGATAAAATTCTTTGAAATGTTCAATTATTTCCAAAAAACAATTTTTAATTTTCAGTTTTTCTCAAAGGGGTTCAATTATTTTTAAAAATTGTAATAAAATTCTTATTTTCAAAACAATTTTAATAAAATTTTACAAAAGGCATTTAATTATTTTTAACAATTTTTAGTAAAATTTTCCTAAAGAATTCAATTATTTTCTAACATTTTGATAAAATTCTTCAAAATGTCCAATTATTTTCAATTTCAATAAAATTTAAAATTTGTTAAAAAATTTCTCGAGCGGGTTAAGTTATTTTTAACAGTTTTTTAAAAAAAATTTCGAAAGAATTCAATTATTTTCTAACATTTTGATAAAATTCTTCGAAACGTTCAATTATTTTCAATACAATTTAAATTTTTTTAAAAAAAGTTCTGGAACGGGTTAATTTTTTTTTAAATTGTAATAAAATTTTTCTAAAAAATTCAATTATTCTCAAAAGTTTGGATAAAATTTTTTGTAAATTTTAAACATTGTCAAATATTCCAATTAAGATTATTATAGAAATACTACATTATTTTCAAGAAATTGAAAGAAATTCTCCCAAAAAAATTTAATTATTTACGAAAACTAATAAAATTGTTTAAAAGAATTTAATTTTCTATTAATAATTTTAATACAATTTAATAATAAAATTATTAATGACGATTATTAATAAACATGATTAATTTAATAACTATAGAAAGGACTTCTTTATTAAATTCAATTACTTTTAAAGCATTCAATAAAAGTAAAACTCTATTCTTTAGAAAAATTCAAATTAATTCTTTAAAACACTTGAGATTATTTTTTACAATTTTTATTTAATTTTAATTTAATTTAATTTAATTTAATTTAATTTAATTTAATTTAATTTAATTTAATTTAATTTAATTTTAATTTTAATTTTAATTTCAATTTTAATTTTAATTTTAATTTTAATTTTAATTTTAATTTTAATTTAATTTAATTTTAATTTTAATTTAATTGCAAATTTTGAAAATAATTGAATTTTCAAAAATTTTATTGAAAAATCTTTAATATTGTAAATTTAAAAATGAAAAATTAATTAAGGGCATTTGAACCATGATGACGTCACAGATTTAAAACTAATGCTTTGCACAAACTGTGACGTCATCAAGGTTCAAATCCCCTTAAACTTAGCTTTTCGAAATTATATTAAAATATTTTTGGAAAAAGTAATTCTTAGAATTTTTTTCTTCTAATTTTTTAAAATTCAATTATTTTCAATATTTTCAATTACATGATTCTAAAATTTCAAATATATACCTATACAAAAAATAATAACAATAAAAGTTTTTTAAATTATTTTTAACAGTTTAGAAAAAAATCCTTTTCAATTATTTATTTAAAATTAAAAAAAAATCAATTAGTTTTTTTTAAATTGTAGAAAAATTCTAATAAGATATTCAATTATTTTCAAAAAATTACATTACAATATTAAAAAAAAATTAATTTTTACAAATATTTTATCATAATATTTTAAGATTCACTTATTTTCGAGTAGAAGTAAATTAAAATTTTTTAAAATTTACTTTTTTAGACTTATTAAAATTTCGGAGAAATCAGGTTCATAAGTATTTATAATTAAAATTCTTCAAAAATTTGAGTATCATTTTTATATTTTTCAAAATTTTTCAAAATTTCAATTATTTTTAAAACAATTTTATCAAATTACAATTGTTTAGAAATTTTCTACTTGTACAGAATTGAAAAACTGTTGTTTTTCAAAAATTATTTTAAAATATTAAAAAAAAATTAATTCTAAGTATTTTTTTATTATCATTTTTTAAAAATATTTTATCTCTATAACTTTGACAGTTACTGTTATACAATTATAATAAAAAATTCAATTTCTCATTTGAAATAATTGAATTGTCGAAGAACTTTCCAAAATTACAAAAAAGTAATTTATTTAGCAAGAACATTTATTTAAAAATTGTAGTAAATAGTGAAATTTTGAATGGGTTTTAGTTGTAATTTTTTAAAATTATCATCATTATTAAATTATCAATCAAAAATTATTTTTAAATTAAACATAATAATTTTAATTCAATTATAAAATATTTTTAATTCAAACACTATTTTTTTGGTTGGCTACCTATTTTTTGATTTAAAAAAAAAAATTTTCTCTGTGTGAAAAAGCAAATAAGATGTGTTTAAATGATTTATTTAACAAAATTATTCCAGCTTTGAATAATTGAATTTAGAAATCAGTGAAAGGGGAAAATCAGGGAAATAGAAAATAAAACTTTTGTAACAACAATGAATTAAATAAATGACTTTTTCGACATTTTTTTGTATTTTTAATCGACTAAGGTGACTTTTTTTGCGCGTAAAATCGACCCGAGGCCTGTTTTTGCAGAAAATTTTCGACAATAAAACTTTAGAATTAATTAAAAAGAAAAAAGGTTTATTTATTTATTAAAGAAAAATAAACGAAACAAAAATGTTGCTAATATTTAGCTAAATGAATATCATTTCAGTTTAGTATCAATTTGGCTACATCCATTTCTGTGGAATAGAAATTATATCAAATAGCATTTTGGGGTAATTTTGCATGCACTCTCGTGTAGAAAATTGTGTTCCTGTGGTTCGCACAAATACACTCACACACACACACACACACACACACACACACATATCTACTATTATCCATGTCGGGGTTTTCGAATCACCTTTTCGACATATACAAGAGGAAAGACAAATAAAGTTCCCCGCAATGTTGAGGGGGGGGGGGGGGTGATGAGTATAATCGACGAAATCGCCAGATGCAAAAACCGAGCAGCCTCTTTGGCCACTTGGGGCGTGAAATGAAATCCATTGTTTGACGCGCGTCGACAAAGAGTACAGAAGTAGTACCCACTCGATGGGTACTCGTGATCTCGTGAAAGAACTCTCTCTCTCTCTCTTTTAGGCATTAAGCTTCACTTGACGATTCAATAGATTTTGTCTGAATTTCTAACCGCATTGTTAAACAATGAAAATCTACGCTTTAGCAATTCTTAATAAATTATCCATGTTATAATATAGTGGCTCTCAATAATTTGACACATTCATTAATCATCATACACCTACAGAGTCGATAATCGTCTTTGTTGAAATTATCAATTATTTTTGTCTTTCAGATCATTTTCCCTTTCGTTTATTATTCTATTATAATGCAAGCGAGAAAAATGATTAATTGATAATTAATCAATAGTGATTGATTTTTTTTTTTTTTTTTTTGCGAAGATAAAGAAATTTTTATTTTTGCAAAAAAATGTTTCCTTTTACAAAAAAGTTTTTCATTTAACTAAAAAGTTTTTCTATTAACTAAAAAGTTTTCTCTGTAACTAAAAAATGTTTCCTTTTCCAAAAATATTTTTCCTTTAACAAAAAAAAGTTTTCTTTATTTACAAAAAAAAAAAAAAATTCTTTAACAACAAATTGATTTCTTTTCCAAAAAAATGTTTCGTTTATCAAAAGAATGTTTTTTTTTTAACAAAAAAATGTTTTCTTCAATAAATGAAAATTTTTCTTCTAACAAATAAATTTATTCCTTTTACAAAAAAAATATTTTCTTCTTACAATTTAAAGTAAATTAATTATGTCATTATTCTTATAAATTATAATGTTTCTCTACTATTGATACTCCTGTTAAACCGTGCAATTAAAAAATGATTAATGAAATTCGTTTTAATTTGCAAAAACGAAAGAAAAATTTATTTATTCACAAAAAAGAAGATCTTTTGTATTAAGGTATATAAACAATGAAATAAATATTTAGAATTATAAGAATAAAAAATAAACTGAAAATAAATAGTTGATAAAAGAAATGAATTTTGAGAGTAATAAAAAATTAAAAATCCAAAAATTAAAAAATTATATACTGATAATAAATAAAATCAAAATCGTGATAAAAATTAAGAAGAAAGTTAAATTACAAATAAATAAAAATTAAAGAAACATTTGGTATTTTTAAATGAGAAGCATAAAATTAAGTACTTTCGCCCTTCGCATTATAAAGTCATTTTAGCAGCGACCTTCGTGTGAATGGTGACATTTTATTAATAAAAACGAAAAAATTGAAAATAATTGGATTAAAATCCGTTTTTTCTTTCATCGAAAAAAAACGAAATCAAATTTCTACACGAGAAAAGTGAATAAAAATTCAAAATACCAATCAATCCTCTTTTTCATAAATAAATTTTAATAAAATGTTTCCAAAAAAAAAAAAATAATAAATAAATATAGTTGTGATTTTTTGATTTTGCAAGCGTAAATTGATTACAAAGAGGAAATTTCTTTTTTTTTTGTTGAATTTAGCCAACAGCGTGGTTTATTTGTCGTAACAAAAATTGTATACGTGGGGGGATTTATTGACGCGTGTGGAAGTGTTTTAACCTTTAGTAGAGTCACTGGGTGTGCGGAAGGTATGAGGAATAAAAAAAAGGGAGAGAGAAAGAGAGAGAGAGAGAAAAAAGAGAAGAGAAGTATACGAATAAAAAGAAAGCAGTTGTTTTTGTGCAGATGTGACCATAAATTTGGCGCGGCCCTGCATTTTGGCCGAAAACCTATCGCAATAAATACGAGCGACGAGAGCTTTCTAGCTCGTGTGGTGAGCGGCTTTATATTAAACGAGTATATATTCTTTATGGCATCTACGCTATTATGGCTTTAAAATGTTAAGTGTTAACTTTGAATGCTTTTAGTCGAACTTTAAATAATTTAGTAAATTCGATTTTTAATTTTAATGGTAGTTGAAAATTTGGGTTAAATTTTCAGTTTTACTATATATACTTATCATAAATAGAGAAAGAAAATTAAAAAAAAAAATTAAATAGTTGTAAATTACTGTACAATTATTAAACATGAGTCGAAAATTGGAAAAAACACAATTAAAGAAAGAAAATAAAAAAAACTGTTTTACTCGAAAATAAAAGAATTTAAAATTAAGAAAGAACAAAATAAAGAAAATAAAATCGAATTCTTTTTTAAATTTTAAATAGTTGGAAATTACTATAAAATTATTCAAAATCAGTCGAAAATTAAAATAAGAAGTCAATAAAAGAATTTAAAATTAAAAAAGAAAATAAAATCGAGAAAGATTAAAATAAAACAAAGTTACAAAAGAAGAAAATTAAGAACAAAATTGACTAAAATAATTTGAATGTTCTTTCATTCTGTCATTCATTCACTTTTTTTGTCCCTCACACTCTGAAGTTGTCTTTTATTTATACTTTTTTTTATACTTTTGTTTTTTGTTAACTTTAGATAGATTGTATATTATTATTATGTTATAATTATTTTTATTTTATAATTAATTCAAAATTGTAATGACAAATAGAAATCATCAGAATTTTTTTCACTTCTTTTCATTAAAAGACTAAAATTTTGTTAAATATTATGTTTTGTCAAATTTAAATTATGCAGATTTTTGTTCTTTACTTCTAAGGAAAATTAGAAAATTGTTAAACAACTGTGATTAATATAAGAAATAGAAAATTTATTTATTTTGCATTATTTTTGTTTATGAATCACAATTTTTTTAACAAAATTATTTTTTTGTTTTAGAAAAAGAAGAAAAATATTTGCACAATTCCTATTTTTAATCTTATTTTTGGAACAGGATTTGTCACAGGAATTAAGACATTCAAAAATTTTAAATTCAAAACTTTTTTAAATTAAACTTATAAAAGTATTGTTATAAAACATGAAGATATCGATTGCTCCGAGTAAGAAGATTTGGAGTGATTGATTTCTTCATGTTTTCTATTAATTAAAGATCACCGAGAGATAAAATCATTATTTTATATTCTAAGAATATTGTTACAGTAACTTCATCAAAATTATTTTCATCATTTTACTTTAATTACTTATTATTTTCTAGAATTTTTAATTATTTTTTATGAAAATAATAATTAAATTCCTTAAAAAATTTTTATTATTAGAGAAATGCATTTTATTTTTGAAAATAATTGATATTAGGACAAAAATTTTTTTGGCATTTATGAAAATAATTGAACTTTGGAAAAGAATTTTGTTATTTATAAAGATAATTGGGATTTTTACGAGAATTTTTTTCAAATTTTGAACATAGTTGAATTTTATACGAAAAATTTTATTTTTTTGAAAATAATTGAATTTCTGCAATTATTTGTAATTTCTTCTAAATTGAATTTTTTTAATGTTTTCAACAAAAATTTATCTTAGAAAATTTTTAAATTTAATTATTTTCATAAATAATTAAATTCTTTGCCAAAATTTAATTATTCCAAATACAATTTTAATGAAATTCAATTATTTACCTAAGTAATTTAATTGTTTGCAGAAAGTCAATTGTTTTCAACATAATTTTAATGAAATTAAATTATTTACATAACTAATAAAATTAATTGCAGAAATTTCATTACTTTTAAAATTAATGAAAATCTTCGCAGTATTTTAATTACTTGCATAAATAATAAAATTCTTTGCTAAAATTTAATTATTTTAAATTTTAATACTATTTTAAAGAAATTCAATTACCTATTTACATATGTAATAAAATTATTTGCAGAAACTTATTGATTTTCATAAATAGTAAAATTTTCTGTAAAAATTCAATTATTTTCTTAGATAATAAAATTCTTTTTATGAATTCAATTATTTTTAACATAATCTTAATGAAATTCAATTATTTACACATATAATAAAATTCTTTAGAGAAATTCTATTATTTTCTTAAATAAAAACTTCTTCGCAGAATTTCAATTATTTTCGTAAATACTAAAATTCTTTGCCAATATTCAATTATTTTTATTAGAATTTTAAATTTTAATTAAATTCAATTATTTGCACACAACAAAATTCTTCGCAGAAATTCAATTATTTTCATGAATAATAAAATTCTTCCCAATAATTTATTTATTTTCAACACTATTTTAAGAAAATTCTCAGAAAGAAATTCTATTATTTTTAAAAATTGTAATAAAATCCTTTTGGAAAAATTAAATTATTTAAAAAAAAAGTTTTGATAAAATTCTTTTGGAAAAGTTAAATTACGAAATTAAAAGAAGCAACAACATACATTTTTTGTTCTTAAAATTATTACTCGAAAAAAGTATAGAATAATTTTTACTAACAATACAGTAAAAACTAAAATGTTTGGAATTTCTATGTATTTTTATGATGAGGATTTTTACTATTCTCAAAATAAATTTTGCTACTACTGCAGTAAATGTTATTGTAAATAGTAATATTTACTAAAAATTAACAAGAATTTAAATTAATTAATTTTGAAAAAAGAATGTAAATCAAATTTTACTATTTAGAAACTAAAACCTGAACAAAGTTGAAAATTTCTTTCTATGTCTGTTTATTTTTTTTATTTACAGAATAAATTTTTCTGCAATTTATGAAAACCTCAATTTATTTTAAATAAGTTTTCGAATAAATTTCTATAATTTACTTAAAAAAAATTTATTTAAAAAAATTTAATTTACTTAAAAATTAAAAATTTACTTTTGTATTACTTCAAAAAAATATAAAATTATTTTTACTATTCAGAAACTAAAATTTCTGGAAGATCTACGTATTTCTGCGAATTGACGATTTTAACTAGATTCGAAATAAATTTTACTATTATTGAAGTAAATTTTACTACAAATTAGTAAAATTTACTAATAGTAAGAAGTATGTAAAGAAATTAATTATTAAAAAAGTATAAAGTACATTTTAATATTTTAACACTAAAACCTGAATTAAGTTGGAAATTTCTTTTCAATTCCAGTTCCTATTTTGTTCATTGCGCAGTAAATTTTACCTTATATTTAAAGTAAAATGAAATATTTCCTATGTGAACTTTTGTGAAAATTAGAAAAATTAATTAGAATGGAATGAAATATACATGTAAAAAATATGCATTAATTGTTACTACTTAACAAATAATGACTAAAATGTCAAAAATTTCTCCTACATTTGTCATATGGTAATTACAATAATATTTGTAATTTTTACTAATTTATTATTTATTTTAATAATTAAATTAAATTTTTTTCCCGAAGTTATTGCAATTTACTTTGAAAATAGTAAAAATTATCGCAGAAATGCGTAAGAACTCTGGAAAGTTTAGATTTTACTTATTGTAAATAGTAAAAGTTACTTAACAATTTTTTTTCGAGTAGTGTTAGTAGTAGTACTAGTAAATAGTAGTAATACCACTATTAGGTGTAAAATTACTAATACTAGTACTAAACTTTAAAAAATTTTAGGTTTTACTGTTTGTTAATAGTAAAAGTTATTCTACAATTTTTTTTCGAGAAGTAGTAGTAAATAGTAGTAATAGTACTAGTAGTAATACTAGTACTGAACATTTAGAAAGTTTTGGTTTTACTGTTTGTAAATAGTAAAAGTTACTCTACAGTTTTTTGAGTAGTAGTAGTAGTAATTGTATAGGAATAGTAGTGATAGTAATAACATTAGTATTAGTAATAGTAATAATAATAGTAGTAGTTATAGTACAATTAGTATCTATATTTTTAATTTTCACTATTTCCAATAGATACAAATTTAGAGAATAATAAATTTTTTCCAAATTACTCGTTCACTTCTTTTCTTTACCTTTTATTTTTGCTTCTCATTTCTTTTCCATCTCTATAATATAATATCTCGATTTTGATGATGTATATAAGATTATTTCCTGCCTAAAAGCGATAAGTTAGAGGGAAATTTTAACAGGTCAAGATAGTAAATATTCACGAACCGTACCGGTAAATAATTTTTTTTATTCTTTTTTTTTTGCCTGAATCTCCTTATAATTTGATAAATGTAACCTTTTATAGCGACAAGTTTAAAAATATTTCACGGCCATTTATGAATAAAAATCGCAAGGCACTTTTCCTGCTTTTGAAATGCGCGCACGGTCATAAAAAATATAAAAATGATTTATTCACGTTGAATTTTTACAAGTGGCGTAACAGTTACACAACAATATACATATACATATATACACGTTTTCCTTGAAAAATCCTTTTCAAACACAAATCTTTAGGGTTTTTTTCTTGCATTTCTCGATTTTGTGTAACATTTCTATTATTAAATTGAAATATGTAAATTTTTTTTTTTTGGAGGAAAAGAAATTATAAATTGAGTTAGAAAGTAAATTATGTCCCTTCCGCCCTCCTCGGTATTTCTGAGAATTTGAAGAGAATACGGTAGAATGAAAGTTACTGAAGGGAGGTTGAGAGTGTGAGAGGATGCATTAATTTTACTGGAAGCAACAATGGGACGATCTTTCGTACTTGCACACGTTCTTCTCTAACTGCATCAACTAACTCTCTATAGAATAGTAAATATTCAGTTCTGATTTTTGTGAAATGATAAGAATAGTGTTGAAAATTATTCACTTGTCACCAGAGAGAGAGAATGTATGTTGAGAGAATGTAATCTTAACAATAAAGGCGAATGCATTAAGAAGTATTGTTACACAATTGGCGTTTTATTTAACGGATTTTCTGCTCCATTTGGATGATGATGATAATGATGATGATGATTATAATAATTTCGATGTAATTTGACCGTAGTATTTGGTGAAGGAATAATTTTGATTTTCCAGAGAGTGAAAGAGAGATTGAGTAAGAAAGTGTGTGAGAGAGAGAGAGAGAGGGAGAAAGTGATATGTAGAGTGAAAAATATAGAGAGAGGGAGAGAAAGTGAGTGAGTGAAAGAGAGAGTAAGAGAGAGAAAGAGAGACAGAGAAAGGACCAAGAGGATAGTGAAATATTTGAGAAATACTCAAGTGGTTGGCAAAATGCGAGGGCTTTTAAATTCGAAATATCATTCGAAGACCAAGTTGAATTCACGTTGCGCACTCAATGTGCCGAATCCAGTCGTTACTTTTCCACGATTTACGGAAGCTGCTTTTTCAAAATAGAATTTCAATATAATACTATTAAAACTTTCTTTGAGACACTTTTTTTAATATATTGTTCAATTTACAATTTTTCTCATAAAAAAAAGATATTTTTTGTAAATAGATTTTATATTCAGAATTTAAAATTAATTTTTTTGAGTTGGTACATTTTCTATAAGCGGAATTTCTTTTCTATTTCTGTATTTTATCAAATTTTTATATTTGACATAAGTAGTAAAAGTCAATTTTAGTCAGACATTGATTACAATTTTTCATAGTAAAAAAAACAGAAGTTTTGGTCATACGTCGAAATTATTGTAAAATAAACATTTTTCGAAAGAATTCAATTATTTTCTAAAATTTTAATAAATTCTTTAAAACCATTCAATTATTTTAAAAAATATTAAATAACATTTTTCGAAAGAATTAAATTATTTTCTAAAATTTTAATAAATTCTTTAAAACCAATCAATTATTTTTATAAATATAAAAATTCTTCGCAAAAATTAAATCATTTTAATAGAAAATAATATTGTTCTCATGAATTCATATTCAATTATTTTTAATCAAATTTTAATCAAATTCAATAATCAAATTTTTAATTATAATAAGAGACAATAAGATTATTTTAAAAAGTTGAAAAAAAATTCTTTGCTGCATTCTATTATTATCAAAATTTTCAATTAAAATTATTAAAAACTACATTATTATTCTCAAAAATACTTAAAGAAATTTCTCATTGGGTCAAACCAGCTCAAATGTGTTAAAAAAATTTCATTGATTTTCTAAAATATGTTAAAACTTTTATCAAAATCTGTAGTTCCCAAAAAAAAACAAAAAAACACTTTAAACCGCTTTTTGAAATTAAAAATTTTTTTTTTTGCATTAAGAAAATATTACAATATTATTAACAAAAAATTAATAACTCAAAAACCGTTTACAATAAATTAATTAAACTTGCATTGATTACACAAAATTGTTCACTCTTTTAAAAGAAAATATTTGCAAGTTTGTAAATTTAAAAATTTCATATTTTTAATAACAATTTTGTGTAATCAGTGTAAGTTTCATTAATTTATTATAAACGGCTTTTGAGTTGTTAATTTTTTTTTTAATTTTGTAATATTTTGTTAATGCAAAAAAATAACAAAAATTACAAATTTCAAAAAACGATTAAAAGTTCTTTTTTTGTTTTGTTGTGAACTACAAATTTTCATAAAAGTTTAAACATTTTAGAAAATCAATGAAATTTTTTTAACACAGTTGAGCTGGTTCGACCCACGTTTAATAAAATTAAATAATTAAATGTTTATTTTCACAATTATTTAAAAATTTGAAAGAAATTCTTAAAAAGTTCAATTAATTTCAAAATTTCCAAATAAATTTATTAGAGAAACTTAATTATTTATTTATTTTTAAACAAATTCAAAGAAATTCTACAAAAGAATTGAATTAGGATTTTCAAAAAATTTAATAAAATTCATCGTAAGAATTAAATTATTGTTTAAAATAATAAGATCCATCTAAGGAATTTTATTTCCAATAAAACTATAATAAAATTCAATAATCAAAATTGTCACTATAATTTTTAACAGACGCGATTGCTTCACAAATTTGAAAAAATCTCTTTGTTTAATTCAATTATTTCAAACATTTTCAATTATAATTATTTTTAATTATTTTCAATAAAAAAAATTGTCTTGACAATTTTTTTTCACAATTATTCGAGTCAAATATCAAATTTGGCATTTTCTTTATCAAATTGTAGCTTTTTTTTATTAAAGAAGAGCTTTTTCCGAAACACAGAGGTAATAAGAATTTTTTCAAAATTTATTTCCGATTCAAAAAATAATTTGTATCTTGAAAATCGGCGCTAGTCTTGTTAATTTTTTTCACAATTTTTGGAGGCGATTATCAAATTTGGACTTTTTTCATCAAATTGCAGCTTTCTTTATTAAAGAAGAGCTTGTTCAGAAAAGTGGAGGTACTCAGAACTTTTTTAGAATTTATATTTCCAATTTAGAAAAAATTTGTAACTTGAAAAACGACGCTGGTCTTGACAATTTTTTTCACAATTTTTGGAGTCGATTATCAAATTTGGTCTTTTTTCATCGATTTGGAGTTTTTTTATTAAAGAGCTTTTTCTGCAAGAGGGAGGTACTTAGAACTTTTTTTAAATTTACTTTCCAAGGAGTACTTTTTTCGATGTGTTTGATCAGACTGTTAATTTTTTTGGTGTCAGTAGTAAAAGGAAGTGTTTCGTTAGACAGTTTTTTATCCGTTGTCAGTAGTAAAAGCTAGTGTTTAGTCAGACTGTTTATTTTTTGTCTCTGCAGTAGAATCTTGTGTTTATACAAACACATTTTCATTTTTCGTTTCCAATAGTAAAAGCAAGTATTTGATTAGACAATTTATTTTTTGTGTTAGTAGTAATAGCAAGTGTTTGGTCAGACAGTTTATTTTTTCCTTAAGTAGTAAAACTCTGGGTTTGGTCAGACAATTTTTTGGTGCCATTAGTAAAAATAAGTGATTGGTCAGACATTTTTTTTTGTCTCGGCAGTGAAAGTGAGTGCTTGGACAAGGAGTTTTTATTTCTTGAATTCAGTAGTAAAAACAAATAGTTCATCAGACAGTTTTTATTTTCTGGCGTTAGTAGTGAAAGTAGTTTTGTCAGACTGTTTTAAATTTTTCGGTGTCAGTAGTAAAAACAAGTGTTTAGTCAGACAGTTTATTTTTTGTGTAAGTAGTAGGAGTCAGGGTTTGATCAGACAGTTAATTTTTTGTCCTGTATTCAGTAGTAAAGGCAAGTTTTTGGTCAGACTTCAATTCCAGATAAAATTGTTAATTAATCGATTGGATATGTTTTTTTAATGCGTTTAAGACATGGAATATGATAAGAAACTACTTTTAATAATTTAAGCGAAAAATATTTGTTAATATATTTTAAAAAACAGACGATTTTTTACAATAATAAAGTTGGAACGGTATTTTATCTAAGTTATTTATAGACAATAAAGTATTTTTTTTTTTGAAAAATATAGAAAAGAGTAAAATTGAATAAAAACTGTTGCGGAGAAAAGTAGCCAGATTATTGAGAGGCAAGCAAAATTAAGCATACAATCTGTTTCCGGTGGAGGTGCGAGCAATCGTCGAGGCCGATATATATTTTGTATGTATATATAGAGAGAGAGAGAGTGCGAGAGAGAAGAGGATGGATATCGTAAAAGCGATTTCCGGCAGAGTAACTAACCTGTTCAACCGTATCGAGATCCACTTCGCGGATAATTGTACCCCCGCGAACTTTCCGCATTGTTCAAGCCGGACGTACGATTTAACCTTTCGAAATAGTTGCTACACAGTTCTCGCTTTCCGCGCTTGATTATTCGTCCATGCAAATTATAACGAAGCGATGGGCACGTTTAATACATTCCAATAAAGCCAATTATAGTTATTGTTATTATTATCCTCATCCGATGCATACAAAGTACACTTTCTACCATTTCAATCTACAACAAAGCATACTAAACATTCACACCACTCGTCATTCATATTTTCTTTTCAAATCGATATTTTTATTCTCAATTTTCTTAGAATCCTCTGTCTTATTCTCTTTACGTTCACAGTTTTCTTCAAAGTAGCAATTTTATACTAGAGTGCATCAATTTGTTTCTAATAAGTGTATCAATTTAATACCAAAATGTGGATCAATTTGATACCAAAATGTGGATCAAATAAAAAATTTATCTAAATTCTTGAATCGAATTGGTACTTTTTAGAATCAATTTGATACTTTCAAGAAAATTGTGTTGGCAATTATAAGAAATAGGATGGGAAAATTTTACACTTTCGATATTTTAAATCATATTTCTTGTTCGGAGACGAATTTTCTTTTTTTTTAACAAAAACAAAAAAAAAAGAAAAGGACAAAAAGTTTCTAAAAATGATTAGTTGTAGAGTATAAGGGAACATAACTTTTGTAGATCAATTGGAAAAATAAATGTCCAAGAGCTTTCTAGCGATGATAAAATGAACTTTAGAGAAAAGTTTGAAAACTGTTGCAAAGGAAAGGGAGACGTGAAAATTGGCAGAAAATTACATTACTTACATCGAAGGAATTCTAGAGCACAATGCGAGCAATCAATTGTAATTTTTGAAAAAAGGTTCCTTAAACAGTCGGGAACAAATGGAATTTTAAATGAGAAATAAAAAATCAAATTTCCAAATTCATTTCTATTTTTCACGAATCTATTTTGCAAAATGTAGTTTAACAAATTTTTCCTCTCTTATTTTTTACATTTGCCTATTGAAATTTTTTTTACTAATTCTACAGTTCAAAGTATTTTAATTTCTACTTTAAGTTGTTATTTTTAATTTTTTCTAAAAAGAAAAAAAAATAATTGCAAAAAAATTGTAATCACTACACTTCATAATATTGAAATCTAATTCGAAAATTTTATTAAGTAACAACTCAATTCTTATCAATATTGACATCTTTTTCATGAGAGAAAAAAAGCTTTCAACGCTTAATTTCGATGAAGAGAAAGAAAAAGATTTCGTACAAGACTTTCCGCTGAACCAAAAAAGAAAGAGTGAAAAAAAATAAAAACCATCTATTATATTATTCTTTTTATTAATACTGAAACGATAATACTTTATAAAATTTAAAAAGAATTGATTTTCCGGCTACCTCAAAGGAAAAGGCGTAAAACTTTTCAGGAGCAACTTTGGATTTCTGTAACCTTTAGAAAGTTTGTACCTACTTCTATACTCTAAAACTTCTCTAAAAAGCTTTGAATTTCAGTGCCGTAATTTGAATTTGAAAGCAGTTTATTTTTACCCAACTTTCAAAAACCATTAAATTTGTTTTTTCTTTTTTCTTTTTTTTTGCTCTACACATTCTTGGACAAATTTTCGAGAAAATTTATTGAAAAATAATATTATTTATGTAACGAAACAAAATTTTTTTTTATAAATCTGACGATTTTTTATATAGAATATAATAGAGTCGACTGTCGATAAATTGAATCTCAAGGGGATTCAATTATTTTTTTAAATATTAAAACTATTTGCATAATTTCAATTGTTTTCAATACAGTTTTAATTGAATTTCACGAATTAATTCAATTATTTTTTACAATTATTAAAAATATTTTTCGAAAGAATTCAATTATTTTCAAATTTTTTAATAAATTCTACGAAACAATTCAATTCTTTTTATAAATAGTAAAATTCTTCGCAAAAATTAAATTATTTTTTCACAAATAATACAATTCCTCTCAAGGAATTCAATTGTTTTAAAAAATTTAAAAACAATTTTAATAAAATTCAATAGGTAGTCAATTATTTATTAATTACTAATTATTAAATAAACTAATTATTAAATAATTGTTAATTATAAATTCAATTATTTTAAGAAATTCAAAAAAAAAATTTTTTTTTAAATTCAATTATTTTTAAAATTTTCAAGTAAAATTATTAAAAAACTACATTATTTTCAAAAAACTTTAAGAAATTCCTAAAAACTAATAATTGTTTACAATAACTTTAATAAAATTGTTTAAAAGAATTTAATTTTCTAGAATTAATTTTAATAAAATTTAACAGTAAAATTATTAGTTACAATTATTAACACAATTAATTAAATTCAAAAAATTAAAGAAATTTTTTGAATTTATTCAATTATTGTCAATTTTAAATATTTTAGTATTTCTCGAAAAAATTAAATTATTTTTTAAAATATTAAATAAATTTTTTTAAAAGAATTCAATTCATTCTATAAATTTTAATAAATTCTTTAAAACAATTCAATTATTTTTAAAAGTTAAAAAATTATGACTTTTATAGAAAATAATATTGTTCACAGAAATTCAATTATTTTGAAAATTTTCAATTAAAATTATTAAAAAAAAACTCCATCACTTTAAAAAAAAATTCAAAAAAATTCTTAAAAATAATTTAATTAGGATTTTTTCAAATTTTAATAAAATTCTCCAAATGAATTTAATTATTTTTATAAACATAGTAGGTATTTAATACTTTGCAGGAATTCAAATATTTTTTAAAAATAATTTAATAAAATTTTTCGAAAGAATTCAATTCAGTCCATTGTTTGCAGGAATTAAATTATTTTATTAAATAATTACATTTTTTTGAAGGAATTTAATTATTTTCGAAAATAATAAAAATCTTGGAAGGAATTATATTATTTTCTTAAATAATGAAATTTTTCGAATAAATTCTATTATTTTTGAAAATTATAAAAAATCTTCGAAAGAATTAAATTATTTTCGAAAATAATAAAATTCTTCGAAGGAATTCTTTTATTTTCGAAAATTATAAAAAATCTTTTAAGGAATTCAATGATTTTCTTAAATAATAAAATTCATCGAAGGAATTTCATTATTTTCGAAAATAATAAAAATCTTCTCAGGAATTTAATTATTTTTGAAAATAATAAAATTCTTCTACAGAATTTAATTATTTTCGAAAAAATAATTAAACTCTTCGAAGGAATTAAATTATTTTCAAATTTTTTGATAAAATTCGTTGCAAGAATTCAATGATTTTCAATAAATTAATTTTAAAATTGAAAACATTTAAAGAGATAAATTATAAAAAAGTTAAATATCTGTTAAAAAATCACTGTTAGAAGAAGAAATTCCACGAGAGTAAATTTCCCCTCGAAATATTTTAAATATCCTGAAAAAATAAAATATATACTCTGATTCAACAGTTTTCTTCCATTTCTTTTAAATTTAAAATACGGTTTGAATTCAAATGAGAAAATTAGAGAGATTTTAATTGCAATTGGGAGGAACAAAATGATTTGACAGTTAGTAAAATCAATTTTGACACTATAAAAGACTTTCGTGCCAAAACTTACAAACGAGCATAGATACGTTTTACTCCCTCGTCTTGCTTTCCATCTAGAACTCACTCTCTCTCACTCACTCACTTTCTCTCCCTCTCCCTCCTGGATGATTGCCAATGAATACATAAGCGGAAAAGACCTGTTGATAATCTCAATAACGCAAAGCCACTCGGAAAAACGCTTCTTCCTTCGAACTCTTTTTATCCCCCATTTATGAGTAACGACTCAACCTAACGAAATTACCTCGTTTCTATTCATTAGCAATTTTTCATTCTTAAAATTTCATGAGGAATTTTTTTTCATATTTTTCTACAAATAAAAGTGAAACAAGTTTAAAATTCTTCTAATTTCTTCAAAATATTCGTGCTTTTTTTAATTGAAATTTAATTTTTGATAAAAAAACAATTTTTGGTTTCAAAAGAAAATTTTACGACGAAAAAGAAGTCAAAAAAAATTTTTTTTTTTTTAATACATGAAGAACAACAAATAAATAAAAAGGAAGTTTTAAAAAGCAATTTCAAATAAAGAATGAAATTCTAAGTAAAGAAAAATTTTTAATAAACAATTTTCTAAAGTGAAACAATAATTAAAAGAACAGTTCTAAATAAAAACCTTCTTGAATAGAACAAAAAAAATTCTAAATAAACCTTTAATAAACTAAAAAAATTCTGATAAAAAAAATTCTGTACAAAAATCAATTTTAAACAGAATAGTAGAAGAAATTTGCATAAAGATACAATTTTAAATAAAAGAATTCTAAATAAAAAAAACAATTTCAAATACAAAACAATTTTGATTGAAAAAAGAATTTTAAGGAAGAGAAAAATTTTAATTAATTTGACGTATAAAAACTTGTAATTAAAAAAAATTAATGAAAGACATTTTAATAAAGATAAATTTTTAATAAAAACAATTCTAAAAAACAATTTAAAGTAAAAAAAACATTATTCAATTAAAAACAATTATAAAAAAAAATTCTGAATAGAAAGCAATTTTGAATAAAAAGATAAATTCTTCAAAATTCGACATAAAAAAATGGTAAAAAAAAATTTTAATTGAAAAAATATTTTCTAAATAAAGAAAATTTTTATACTAAACAATTTGCTGAATAAAACAATAGTTTTAATTAAAAAAATTAAATAAAAAAATTTAAACAAAAAAATTTTTAATCAAAAAATAATAAAAAGATTTTTAAGAAAAAAAATCTAAATGAAAAAAATATAAATTAAAAAAAAAAATTGTTTAATTAAAAATAATTCTATAAAAATTTTGAATAAAAGCAATTAAACAGAAAAAAAAGTATTTAACATGTAAAAGTTTTTAATAACAAAGAGAATTCGTCAAGAATGCTATAAAATTGGAAATAATATAAAAATATTTACAAATTTTTATGCAAAAAAAAAAAAGAATTTTAAATAAAAAAAATTTGAATGAAAGAACAACTTGAAATATAAAAAAAATGACTAGTTAAAAAAAGTTGGAAAAAAAAATTTGAAAAAAAATGAATTCTAGATGGAATGAAATTTTGTATTAGTAAAAATAAATTTTTCAAACAAATATTTTTTCAAATTATAGAACTTTAAAATTTTGACAATCAATTTATTTAGAAATTAATATTTATTGCAAAATTGGGTTAAAGAGATTCATATAATGTGCAATTAAATATATATGTATATATATAGTATGAAACGTCATAGCAATTAAATGAATTAAATCCCTGGGGAAAATTAATCGAAAATGAAGAAAATACCGATTTATTAAATTCCAACGACGCATGAAAAGCTTTGAATCATTCAATGATAAATTTTCGTTTTCATTTATGCATTATTTTTGCTCGGCATCAATTCTGTTGTCAGCTCAATTAATTTGCAACAACTTCTATAAAATATATTAATTTATCCAGCACACACACACTCCCCCCCTCTCTCTCATTCACTCTCTTTCTTTCTCTCTCTCTCTTTCTCTCTCTCTAAAAGCAAATGCTGCGGTCACTGCATTCCGCTCACTTTTTTATTCATCGAAAATTCAGATTTTACTTCAATATCGGCTTGGCTTAATTTGCAAGGACGTTGTCGGTTTTTTTTCGAGTTTCGAGGCTTTATTACAAAAACTGCTGAACGGACAGCCAGATGTTACAGAGGAAAGAGAGAGAGGGAGTTGTGAGAGAGAGAGAGAGGGGGTGGGGGGAAGAGGGTGTTTTCAGTCGCTTCCATGGGTGCGTACTGTTTCGCTCGAAACGAGTTTAGGTTGAAACTCTATATCCCATTTTCATGTGAAAAAAAATAAAAAAATAAAAAAAAAACCATTAACAAGTACATCGAAAAAAAATTCCCCTCTGTTAGTGTCAATACTACGTGAATAATTCAAGCAAATTTTTACCCGCAGGGGGGAAAAAATTTATGTCAAGTTTAAGCGAATCATACAATATATGAAATGCTTCAACTCAAATATAGAATATTGCTTTTTGATGTTTTGAGATTTATTAGAAAACTTTCTTTTTTCGATATAAATATTAGGAAAAAAGTGAGTAGTTTCGAAAAACAATAAAAAGGAAAAGAGAAGACAAAAAAAGCGAGTAAAATTTCAAAATCAAGTAATTATCACCTTAAGGATTAAACTTACTGGGATTAGAATAATAAATCAAGATAAGAAATATAATTTTGAAATCAATAAAATCTACATAAGTGTGGAGATATAATAATTTTCCCTTATAGATTTTCCAAACTTCTGAATTGTGATCATTGCGTTTTCTACAAATATAATCAGAGATGAGTCATAGTTGTGTGTATATATATATATATATGTTTGCATTATTATAATTTTCTACTCGAATGTGGATTAAAAATTTTCTATTCGTGCTTTCATGCGAAAATATTATCCTCCAAACTTTTCATTATAATATATAAAACCATCCTACTGACACTGACTTTATAAACCAAACTCTGATATGTATATATATACATGTTCGTTGATATTAAAGTATACAAACTACTAAACTCGAAAAGTTAAAGACTCCGAAAGCTGGATTTTCGTATTATAAATTTTCAGTGTATATATGGATTGCAAACGAGAACCAAGAGTTATAAGCATAAGATTATCATAACGAAAATTATAAACAAGATGTGAATTGCAAAATTTAGGAAATTGTTATTTCAAAATTTTTTTATTTGCTTTTACTATTAACTGACAGACCAAACACTGACTCACACTACTGAAAATGGAAAATAAAAACTGTGTGATGAAAACACTGGTTTTTATTACTGAGACAGGGAAATATAAAATGTCTGACTAAATCTTGACTTTAACTACTGATGCAAGAAATAAATTGTCTGACTAAACACTGTCTTTATCACTACTGTCGCAGAAAAATATGAACGGTTTGGCCGAACACTAACTTTTACTACTGACCTTAAAAATAAAATACTTTTACTACTAAAACCGAAAAATAAAAACTGTCTGACCAATCCCTGACTTCTACTACTTCAAAAAAAAAAACAGTCTGACTAAACACTTTGTACAGTGCTCGGATTTTGTGAATTTTTCGACTTTTTTCGACTTTTCTAAGGAAATGTGACTAATCGATTTTTTTGAGATTCTTTTATAGTAAAATGCGACTAATCGACTTTTTTCAAATTTTTCAATTACTTTTCGTCTTAAATTGTAAATGGCAGAAATCTTTTTTTGTAAACAATATTGTTCACAAAATCATTTTTCTCTTTGGGGAAAAAAACATAACATATTCCCGTTTCTTAATATTTTTGTAGAAAATTCTCAATTTTCATAAGGAAATAATTTGCGTCATCTCTATTTATTAATTACAATTGCTTTAATAAAATTTAAAGTTTTTTAAAAATTAATGAAAAAAAAAAATGTTTATAAATTCTATTTGTCAATTAGAAAGTGAAACTTTAAAAATTTTTTAGAAAATTGAAGGAAAAAGTTTTAATTAAAAAAATGATCTGTTACATTTATTTACAAATTTCTTTCAAATTTTTCGAAAACATCAATAACTTTTTTTTTAAATAAATATTTAATTATTATTTTTCCATAGGAAATAAAATTCTTCAAAAGATTCAAATTCAAATATTTTCTTCGACTCGGAGCAATCGATGCCTTCATGTTTTATAATAATTAAAGATGACCGAGTGATAAAATCATTATTTTATATTACAAGACTTTATAAAAAAAAAAAATTTTTAATATTTTTTATGAAAATAATTGAATTATTGAGAAGAAATTTATAAAACTTTAGTAAGTAATTGAATTTTGCAGAATAATTTTGATATTTACAAAGAAAATTGAAATTTTGAGGAGAATTTAAAAAAAATTTCGAAAAAAATTGAATTTCTGCGAAGAATTTTCTTACTTTTGAAGATAATTGAATTTTGCAAAGAATTTTATTATTATTCTTACAAATAATTAAATTTCAGAAAAGAATTTTATTATTTATGAAGATAATTGAAATCTTGAACAGATTTTTTTTTAAATATTTAAAAGTAATTGAATTTTGCAGAAGAATTTTCTTACTTTTGAAGATAATTGAATTTTGTAAAGAATTTTATCAGACATTTTGAAAATAATTAAATTTCCATGATGAATTTTATTATTTATAAAATTTTGAGGAGAAATTTGAAAAAAAATTTCAATATAATTGAATTTTTGCGAAGAATTTTATTACTTATGAAAATAATTGAATTTCAGAAAAGAATTTTATTATTTATAAAGATAATTGAAATTTTGAACAGATTTCTTTAAAAATGTTTAAAAGTAATTGAATTTTGCAGAAGAATTTTGATATTTATAAAGATAATTGAAATTGTGTGGAGAATTTAAAATAATTTTTTGAAAATAATTTGAATTTCTGCGAAGAATTTTATTATTTATGAATATAATTGAATTTCAGAGAAGAATTTTATTATTTATAAAAATAATTTACATTTTAAAGAGAATTTAAAAAAAAATGTTAAAAATACCTAATTCAAATTTTGCTTTGAATTTTATTAAATTTTATTAAATTTTATTCCGAATTGTTTGATATTAAAGTATGTGTTGTCGAGAAATGTGATTTTTTTTACAATTTTCACAATTTTGTGTTTCCTTTTTGTCGTTTTTTCTAAAATTCCATGCGACTTTTTTTCGACTTTTTTGCAAATTTTATGTGACTTTTCGTGATTTTTGTTGTGAATTTATGCGACTAAAACGACTTTTTTTGAGTTTGATTTTTACTACTAATGGTTAAAATGTAGAAATTTTGAAAAAATACGAAAATATAAAAAATTTCTTTTGATAGAATTTGTCTTTTAGCAATTAAATCACCAATTAAATGTGACGTCTGACGGAAAATGTCTTTTACTACTGACACAAAAATAATTAACAATGTTTAAAGAAAGTTGTCTTGTACTACTTATTTTAAATATACATTTCGTAAATTTCGATTGGTTTGTATCACAAATACGGTAGATTACAACATAAGTCCGACCAAAACATATTTTTACTACTGACATCGAAACATATGAACTGACTGACCAAACCGAAACTGTTACTACTGAGACAAAAAATATACTGATCAAACACTGACTTTTATTACTGACAACAAAAAAACTCAAATGTCTTACATAATCTGAACTTCACTACTGTTATCAAGTATACAAAAATTTTCCGAAATACAAAAAAATAATGTCTGACAAAACTTGTTTTTACTACTGATTTGAAGAAATACTAGTCAATGTCTGACAAAAACAGAATTGTTCTACTGACACGAACAAATAAATAGATAAAATACAGAAATGTTAAAAATTCCCTCTTATAGAATTTTACTTTTAGCCCTAAAATTACAATCAGTAAATGTAACGTCTGACTAAAAATATCTTTCTCTACTAGCTTAAAAATTATTTACAAAATTATAAACCGACTGAAGAAAAATGAAAATAAAATCTGAAGAAAAATTAAAATACAAAATTAACGTTAAGCAAAAAATTAATTAAAATTAGCCGGACACTAACTGTCTTTAACTACTAATAGAAAAAAAATGAAAAATTATATAATTAAATTTTACAATCGAATTAATTTACTCAATTTAAATTTTAGAGATATGACCACGGATATGACCATAAATATGAATAACTCTAATTAGGTAATTGAAATTTAGTTAAAACTATTTTTTGCAACTCGTTTGAAAGTATCTACTTTTTCTATTTTATTTTATTTTTTTTTTGGAGGGGGAAAAAACATTTATTTTTTTTTTGCTTTTTTTGAATGCTCGTTTTCATATAATTAAATAACATTCAAGAGAGGTATATACGGTTTGAATATCATCCCCCAAGGAGTTTTTGATGTACACAAAAAGGTCAAACAAAGTTTCTCGTTTCCGTTAGAGGCGTATGTATACATATATATGTATACAAACGTCAAGGGGACAAAAATCAGTGGAGGGGAATTTTTGTTACGATTACAATGTAAAAAAAGTAATCACAAATTAAATTAAAACCCAGTTTGAATAATTCTTGAAAATATTTTATAATTTTTTTTTTATTTTATATGATATATATTTATTTCGTATTTTTAAAATTTATTCTACTTTTTTTATTTTTCATTTTTAAATTTTATTCTGTGTATTTTTTATCTTATTTCACATTCTTTTATTTTACTTTACATTCTTTTTTTTCTTTTACACTTTTTATTCAACGCGCAAAATTCTATAAATATTTATTATTTTATTTAAAATTTTTATTATTATATTATTATAATTATTATTATTACTATCATTACTGTTTATTATTAATACTATTACTATTAATATTATCATTATTACTATTTCATTTTTTTAATTCTCAGAATTGAAAATGAAAATAGAAAAATTCCAGAGTGTCACTCCCGGGAAATTCCCTGGAATTTATTGGTATCATTCCCTGGAAATTTTTCACGTGGTATTTTACCAAATAATATTTTTTTTTTTTAAAAACGGAAAAATACGCTGAGTAAACAATATGTTTGTTCAAAAATAATTTTTGAATTAAAGATAATAATTTTGATTCAATAAAAATTACGTTTAATTCAATTATAAAATATGTTTAATTCAAACATATATTTTTCTATGGTTGACAACTAATTTTTTGATAAAAAAAAATTTTTGAGTGTAAGGTCAAATAATTGAATCACTGAGAAAACAATATATTTGAATCAAACATAATAATCTTGATTCAATACATAATTATTAAGTTTGATGCAATAAAAATTACGTTTAATTCAATTATAAAATATGTTTAATTCAAACACATTTTTTTTTTGGTTGGCTACATATTTTTGAATTCAAAAAAAAAATTTCTTAGTGATGAAATGAGTAAAAAATTATATGGTACACTTTTTTCTTTTGTTATATTACATAAATTAAAATCCGCCTACTATTTTATATGTAATAAAAAGAGATTATCAGTATGTGCATTGAGAGTAATGAAAGAAAAAAAAATGTTTTTTTTCACTTTATATAATGAAAATGCATATTTTGAAAAAAAAAGAATGACGAGAGAAAATTGTTCTCTTTGTAAGACTATTAAAATAATGTAATCCATAGTCAATAAGATTAGAATAATGGAGCATCTCTTCCCATCGATGAGCAATTTGCATGGAATAGCGCGCGGGGAATTATCTCTCAGCAGCGCTTATCCTATTCGCCACGAGAGTGAAATTTCTTTAATACCCGAGAGTTTAAAGTTTTTCCGCGTTATCGGCCTCGAGATTTGTTGCGGGGGGCCAGTAGAGTTTAGTTTGAGAGAGAGGGGGGGAGGTGCTTCGAAGCTTCTCGCTGAGGAAATATTATAATAGACTTTCCAGAAGGTTATTAATGTCCGGTCCATTCTTTCCGGTATATAGAGGAGAGAATGAGTGAGAGAGAAAGAGAGGGGGAGGGGAAGAGGAGGGAAACTTTTCTCATCGTCTCTGTATAATAGCATTGGTGCACGTGTCAGAGGGCGTTAATCGTTGTCACGATCAGATCTTTTAATGTTGTATTTCCGTGTGAGGGCAGATCGATGTAAACGATATATTTTCAGTGCGCTCGCAGCACCGTGGAAAGCGACAATAAAAGCGCTACCTTCAAAAAAAAACGATGAGTCGAGACTTTTGCATAGTAATTCTATCTTCTTTACGTTCCGGAAAAAAAACAAAAAAAAAATTCGGAAATTCACGAGTCTGTCAAGTTTACAGCTCTTTATGGAATTTTTGTGTTCAAAAGGAGAAAATTAATTCTTCGAAAAAGTTTTTTTTCCATTTGAAAAACTGGTTAAAATAGTGAATTATCTCCAATGGCATGAAATATTTCATTCACATTTCTGGAATATTCCATTGCAATATTCAGAATATTTCTTTGAAATATTCCATGAAAATTTTAGGAATATTAAAATGTATGTAGGCCTCGGACTCACGAGACTATTAATACTTTTTGCCCCATTTCTTATCTCATACAATTATTTCGCCACTATTTTAATAAATAAGTCACTAATGCGACACTTTTATTGCTAAAAATCTACTAATGGTACTATTTTTTAACTAAATATTATTTTATTTAGTACACAAATTAATTCTAAGACTAAAAATAAAGCTGTAGAAAATTAGACCATAAAAATAGCAAATAAAAATGAATTCGAAATTAAAATCCATTTATATTAATTAACAAACTCTCTAGATTCAATATCTGATTATAAATAATTATAGAATTACAAATATTGACGAACAGATTGAGATTCAATGTGGAGACGCTATTCTCCACCTGAGAACGTCAATGTCACCGCTAGATGGCAGTTCAGATTCTAAAATCACGCCACCTAGTGATGACCTTGGCGTTCTCAGGTGGAGAAATTAAATCTCTATTTTGTCTCTCAAAAAATTTTTTATAATTAAAAAAATGTTGAAAAATAAATTAAAACTGAAAAAATTGGGGCCATTTTTGAAATTTATCAGAAATGTGAATAAAATTTTTCCTGATATTGGAGACTTGTCTATTATCAAATAAATATTTATTTGTTACTAATAATTTTTACTTTTGTTCAAATAAAATTTATTTTGGGGTAGAAAAAACTTTATTTGTTACAAATAATTTTTATTTGTTACAAATAATTTTTATTTGTAGTAAACAAATTTTTTATTTGTATCAAATAATGTTTATTTAAGTCAATTAAATATTATATGATTCAAATACTAAAATTAATAGTTGAAATTAATTAATTTTTAGTTAATTTCATTTTTTTGAAATTTTGATAACGCCATTCGAAAGAGCCACCCCGAAAATAGTAGGAAATGGTACTTTTGAAATTTTTTTAGCTTTCTATTAATAATTGTACGAAGTTAAAATTCAAGTCGGAAAACAGCACATTTGGGCGTTAAAGGGTTAACAGATAATATGAGAGCTTTACCACAAGAAACGGAATTTGTAGATTTTTTACTTACAGTTGTCAATGGTGAATTAAATGATGCAGATGATAATGTTATATTACCAGAACATATTATTCAAAAAGAGAATAGGTACACAAAATTTAAAATAAAATTTAATCCTTTAAAGATAAAATGTTTTTAATAACTATGTGTGTATCTTTAGAGTAATATTAGAAACTTTTCGGTGTAAAAACATTTCCATTTTTAATAGCAGAAAGAAAAGGGGCGTGCGTAGCGCGCAAAAATAGTGACTAGTATCTTAAAAAATAGTTAAATATTTTACTAATAGAATTCGTTATCAAAAATTTTAGTTATTTTGACCTTTATTTTTTTATGAATTTAACTAATAATTAGTCGCATTATTAACTATTTCATTAGTAAAATATCACTATTTGAATTAGTGATTAACTTTTTGCTATCAAATTTGGTTATTTTTAACTAATTCAAATTTAGAGAGTATAAAAATTATTTCTGTCAAGAATATATTTATTTTATAATCGACAAGAAATCGGTTATTTGAATCTCTCTCGATAAATTTAAATTAGTTAAAAATAAAAATTAGTTATTTAATATTTCGTTACTTGCTTCTAATGATTATTTATATTAGTTATGCTCTAATAATTATTATTTATTGACTAATAATCAGTTATTTTCTACTATTAATTGTTTTTTTCTACGAAAAATTAATATTTATGTATTTACTTAAAGTATTACTTTTACAAACCATAAAAGTTAAGACACATGTTCACTTAAAACCAAAAAGTCAAGTCTTCAGTATTTAAAAAACAGCCGAACATATCACATCTCAAGTTTATCTCACTTCTCAATACATTGGTATTGTCTATAAGTGTTTTGTTTTAATTTAAAAAATGAGAAATAAATAAATAATTTTTAAATGTTTATAAAAATTAAAAAAAAAAGTGAAACAACAATAATGTGCAAAAATTGTGTTATGTAACCAGGTATGAGTTTTAATGTCTTCTTAATAAATTTCATTTATTCCTAATTCATGTATATACAAATAATTCATTACCATTTTATTATCAAACTAAAATATATGTAATTTGCAGAATATCAATAAAATTACTGAAGAGGATCCAAACGAGGATCGAAACGTCTAAAAAAATTTAAAAATTTAGTTTTTTCATTTTAAATTTGATCCTACAAACCACAAAATTTCTACACTAATATAATAATTGGATCACAAAAGAGTCTTATATTCATTATAATTAAATATTAAAAGCATTATAACGTGAATTTTTAGAAATAATTAAATTTTGAAAAAGTTTCATACTAAAATCATTGAAATATTCTTAATTTTTCATATTTTTGACAAACAATTTTGTAGAATCCCGTGTGGAAAAAGCCACGTTCGAGCCCCACAGCTCCGGGGCCCCCGTCGGGGGCCCTCGTGGAAGATCCATGAGGAGAAATCCACGAGGGCACCAGCAGGGGCCCCGTTCTTTGCCCTTACGGTTGCCCTGCTCAAAAATTTATCTAAGTTTTTAAAAAAAAAATTTTTTTGTTGAAAAACTTTAGTTCAGAATGCATTAAATTACGTTTCAAAGCACCTGAAATAAACATTAAGTGACATTTTTCCAGAAATCCAATCACAAAGTTATGGAAATTTACGAGGGCACCAGCAGGGCCCCTGCTCTTAGCCATTATGAATGCCCTGCTCAACAATTTTTCTAAGTCCAAACGAAAAATATTTTGTACAACAAAAAATTATTGTTTACTATCATTTTAAACAATGAAAAACACGTTTTTAACAAATATTTAATGTTACTTTTTTTGAAAATATTGAACTTACCTAAGGGCAAATCCATGAGGGCCCACGCGAGGGCCCTCATGGATTGCCCACATCATTAACTAGAAAAAATTTCTAAGTCCAAAAAAAAAAATTTTTTTTTCATCAACAAATTAATGTTTATAATGATTTTAAACAATGAAAAACACGTTTTTCACAAATATTTAATGTTACTTTTTTTGAAAATATTGAATTTACCTAAGGGCAAATCCATGAGGGCCCACGCGAGGGCCCTCATGGATTGCCCACATCATTAACTAGAAAAAATTTCTAAGTCCAAAAAAAAAAATTTTTTTTTCATCAACAAATTAATGTTTATAATGATTTTAAACAATGAAAAACACGTTTTTCACAAATATTTAATGTTACTTTTTTTGAAAATATTGAATTTACCTAAGGGCAAATCCATGAGGGCCCACGCGAGGGCCCTCATGGATTGCCCACATCATTAACTAGAAAAAATTTCTAAGTCCAAAAAAAAAAATTTTTTTTTCATCAACAAATTAATGTTTATAATGATTTTAAACAATGAAAAACACGTTTTTCACAAATATTTAATGTTACTTTTTTTGAAAATATTGAATTTACCTAAGGGCAAATCCATGAGGGCCCACGCGAGGGCCCTCATGGATTGCCCACATCATTAACTAGAAAAAATTTCTAAGTCCAAAAAAAAAAATTTTTTTTACATAAAAAAATTAATGTTTATAATGATTTTAAACTATGAAAAACGCGTTTTTAACACAAATGTTTTGACATTTTTTTTTTTTTTGAAATTATAAAAATATTAATTTATGAATATTTATGGTCTATTATTATATTATTGATATTGTTATTATTATTATTAAACTATTTAATTATTTGTCATGGTGTATTAGTGTTAATAAATAATTTATTGAATCATCAAAAGCAAGTCAGCAAGTCACCTACATTAAAGCAGTAATTTTCAAGTAGGTCCCGTAGCATAGTGGTAAGAGTGTTGTCTGATAGTCAGTAGGTCGTAGGCTCAATTCCTACGTGCGTCAGATTTTTTTTTTTTTTTGGTCACGATTTAATTAAAAAAAGTAAAAATTGTTAAATAAGAATGTTATTTATCAATAATTGGACTAATTTGTTATTAATAAATAATTAATTTATTAATTTAATTGAAAATAAGGTTGAGGGCATTTTATGAAATCCACGAGGGCACCGCGTGGAAAATCCATATGGAATCCATGAGGATTTTCCTCGAGGGCACCCATGAGGGAAAGCATGTCACGCCTTCGAGGGCTCCGCGTGGATTGCCCCTGCGGATTCCACATGGCAAGAGGGCAATCCACGAGGGCCCCGCCGGGGGCCCTCACCATTTTTCTGCACGGGATATTTTAATTATTATAAAATATGAAGAAATCGATGACTCCGAGTTCGAAGACTCGGATCGAAGACTCGGAGTTATCGATATCTTCATGTTTTATAGTTATAAAAAAATGTAATGAACTAAAATTTCATTCATTGTAAAAAAGAACACCAAAATTGATTATTTTAATCTTTTTTGGTGTTAATTTAATCTGCAACACTTTTTAATACCTCACGATTTAATGTGGTAGTTTTTTGAAAAAAAATGTATTTAACTAGCATAATATTTTCCTCTTATTCCAAAAAATGGTACAACAAAAGTTTATAATAAAAATTTTCCCTATAATATAGATTATAAATATAAAAAATTGTACTAAAAATATATAACCATTTTTCTTTGTTACGCATAAATCAGTATATAAAAGATTGAAGTTATTCAAATGTCAATTCTAATGGAATTCGAAGATGATGGAAATGTCTAAGGATGATATGGTAGAAAACGACAGAGAGAAACCTGGGAAGTGATCAAATTCCATGGTTATCCATACGTGAAATCTATATCTCCTTTGAGGAATCTGTTTCCCGAGATATCTAGTATATATGGCGAATTGGTAGTAGTTGCGGTTCAGCATTATGGTGTTAGTGCCCCCCTTCTCTATTTCTCTCTATAGAAACCCCTGGAATCCATCTAGAGGCTAAAGACTAGATCTGATTCCACAAATGAACCTGTCCGACCTTCTGAACAAATCTCAATGATTCTCTTTCTCCCTCCTCCCTACATTCCCCTCACAAAACTTTATTTCTCTTAAAAAAATCACTATCAGAATAATTCCGATCTTTAAATTGTATAATGACTTCTCGCACACTAGTCACGTTTTCTTTTTTTCTTTTTCTCCATTTCGAACAAAATTAGAAGTTTTTGATTAAATTTTTATCTCGACTTGAAAAAAAGAAGGACACTCTTTAAAAAATAAAAGAGTCCTGGGGAAAAAAATTTCTTTTCATGACTTTATCTCACGGAGATTTAAATGTCCTTTTTTTAAATTAATGTAACTTTTTCTCGTTTTTTTTTTTTTTATTGCAAAGGAAGAGTTAATTTTCAATCTTTTATGCCAAATCAGAAGAGATTGTAAATAAGAATTGTTTGGGTTAAAATATTTTCAAGTTACATCCTTAATAAATTACATTCAGAAACCGAGATATTTCAAAAAGCTTTTCTCGAAAATAGAATCAAGTTTGGAGTAATAGGAGAGATAGAGAAGGAGAGACAGAAAGGAAAGAAACGGAGAAAAGGTGGAGAATGGAGATAGCAAGACAAAGGGAAAATAAAATGAAAAACAAGAGGAAAAGCAGGGATAAAAGAATTGAAAGTAAGAAAACGAAGTGGTAGAATGGAACAGGAATAATAAAAAACAATGCAATGAATGCACTTAAAGAATCTATATATAAAAAAATGGAACAAAAGCTTTTAGAATTTTTGTTTAAAAAAAGACAAAAAATATTAATTCCCATGTATAATATTAATATATCAAGTTTATTAATATTATTATCAACGTTAACGAGTTGAAATTGCACGTAAATTTTATTGTTATTTAATTCATGTCTCGACTGAATTTTACAAATATTGAAAATTTTATTAAAATCAAAGTAACAAAAATAAACACGATACAAAATTAAAATTGAAACACAGAAAATTAAATTCAAAATTAAATAATTAATAAACAAATTAAATAGAAAATCAAATTTGAAATTTAAAAAATAATTAATAGATAGAAAATCAAAATTAAAAGATAAGACAAAAATAAAGTACAGAAAATCAATATAAAACGACAAAAAAATCTAAATAAACAATTAAAATCAAATGAAAATGGAACGAAATAACGTAACATAAGCAATTAAAAAAATTTTAATAATATTCTTAGAAAAAATTCATTTATTTTCAAAAATTTTGATAAAAAGATTTGTTTGAATACCATTTTTTTAAAATAATAAAATTCTTCACAAAAATTAAATTATTTTCGTAAATAATTAAATTCTTCGCAGGAATTGAATTATTTTTACAAATATTGATAAAAATCTTCGATTCAATTCAATTATTTTTAAAAATAAAGAGGTTCCTCCGGGGAATTTACATATTTTTAAAAATATTCCAAACTATTTTTTGATGGAATTCAATTATTTCAATAATTAATCACATTCTACGCAGAAATTCAATTACTTTCAAAAACATTGATAAAAATTTTCGATGGAATTTAATTATTTTTTTAAATAAATAAAATTCCTTGCAGAAATTCAATTACTTTCAAAAACATTGATAAAAATCTTCGATTGAATTTAATTATTTAAATAAATAATAAAATTATTTACAGTAATTCAATTATTTTCAAAAATCAAAAATTTCTTTTGCATGAAGTCAATGATTTTTATAAATAAAACAATTATTATCATAAAAAAATTCTTTCCAGAAATTCAATTATTTAAAAAAAAAATTAAAAAAACATTCATAGATTTAATTCAATTATTTTAATAAATGATAAAAATTTTCACAAGAATTCAATAGGAATCAATTTATTTGCAATACATATTTAATTAAATTTATCGAAAAAATTTAATTGATTTTTACAAATTTGAACAAAATTCTTTAGAAAAATTCAATTTTTTCGAAAATTTTAATAAAATTCTTTATAAGAATTCCTTTATTTAAAAAAAAATTGTAATAAAACTCGTCAGAAGAAGTTTATTATTTCCATTACAATTTTAATTTGATTCCTCCAAAGAATTCAATTATTTCCAAAAATTTTAATCAAACTCTTTGAAACAATTTAATTACTTTCAAAAATTTGAATAAAATTCTACAATAATTTATAAGTAACTATTTTGATGGTTTGAAATGTTAAATGCAATTTACAAATGAAATTAAAATTTTAAATTGTAAGCAAGTTTGTTTAATTAATTTTTTTAATTATGTTTTAACAATTAGACCATTAAATGAGAATTTAATTATTTTTAAAATTAGAATTGTTTTTTAAAGTAAAAATTATTTAAAAAAAAATTAAATTAAAAATCATTAAATTTTAATTAAGTATGAATTAATAATAATCGATTTCTGTAAATGTTAACTTCTCCAATTAAATCGAGTTTATACATAATTTATTATTATCAAATTTTAATATTAATTATTAAAAAACAAGATATAGAAATGGTGTTAATAAAATTAATTTATCTCACTGTAAATAAATTAGAAATAATATCAGTGAGTTTTAATTAATTGTGAAATTTAATATTCTTAAAAAACCATTTTTCAAAAAACGATTAAATATTGATAGAAAATAATTCTTTATTAATTCTACCGTTATTATTTTATTATTCAAACCGATAAACTAAAAATTATTAGAATAAATGGACCTATCTTCCAAACACATTGAAAATATATAAAAAATTTTTTTTAATAAAAAAACTGATGTTTTTAATAAAAACAAATATTAAAAATATTTTATTTTGAAATTGTAAAAGTTTAATTAATTAAAAAAAAATATTATTATTTATTTATTAAAAGTTTAATTATGATTTTGATTTATCAGAATTAAAATAATTATAGTATTTCATTTGTTTATACTGTTTATGAATATTTAATTATTAATTCAAGTTTTTATATAAATATTCCCAAGAAAAAGTAATTATAAAAGGAAAAGGAAGGAGGAATTTTTTTTATATGCGTTTGAAATTCTAGAAGGGGGAGCTATTTACATAAAGAGTATATTAATAAAATTCATATAATATGAAAAATGAGGGAAGCATGCGATGCACTAAAAGCAATATCATGATACATTCATCTCCTTTTCATCATGATGTTAGGGAATCGTAAAACTTCATAGGCATTGTTCCGCGTGACTTTACAATCCCATAAACTGACATTTGCGTTCCCCTTGACCAAACAAACACGCAAAATGCCTTTTCGGTGTCACTTTATACATATCTCAGGGGCACTAAAATTCCTCAAACAACATGGGAATGAAGCACTTTTTCCTCCAGTTTTTTTTTCATTTGTTTGTTTGCCTACGATATAGGAAAGGAAGATGTTCGAAAAATGCGATATGTAAAAAGGGCAAAGAGTAAAGAGACAAGCAAAACAAGAAGAAAAGAGACAAACAAAAAAGAAATAAAGAAGAAACAAGCAAAAAAGAAAGAAACAAACAAGAAAGAAAGAAAGAAACAAAATAGAAACAAATAAAGAAGAAACAAACAAAGAAGAAACAAACTAAAAAGAAACCAACAAAAAAGAAAGGAACAAAGAAGAAAGAAACAAAATAGAAGGAAACTAACAAGAAAGAAACAAACTAAAAAGAAACCAACAAAAAAGAAAGGAACAAAGAAGAAACAAACAAAAAAGAAACAAACAAGAAAGAAACTAATAAAGAAGAAAGAAACTAAAAAGAAACCAACAAAAAAGAAAGGAACAAAGAAGAAACAAACAAAAAAGAAACAAACAAGAGAGAGACAAACAAGGAAGAAACCACCAAAAAAGAAATAAAGAAAGAAGAAACAAGTAAAATGAAGCAAACAAAAAAGAAACCAAACAAGAAAGAGACAAACAAGAAAGAAAGAAACCACTCAAGTAATTCAACTTTGAAAAAAATTCCCTTCGGCCCTCAGAACATCGTCGTCATCATCATCAAAGAAAAGATTCGTTGACAATTGCTTATGTGGACATAGAAACAAACACCGAAAAAACACATGAAGAATATACTTCCAAATCATTTCATTTCATAGACAATCTCACATTTCTTCTTTTATCACCAACTTTTCTTACAACTTTCTGAACAAAGAAGTACATTCACAGTGGTGACGATCATCAACAGGTTCCTCTGCGCCATTAGCCAGAGTCACTGGCACTGGTCCAGGAAAAGGGGTTATATAGTGTTACTCCCCCTCGCCCATCCCCCCTTTATCCCCCATTCAATTTCAACATCCGCAAGAAAAAACGGTGAAAAAATATCCCCCACCCATTTTTTTTTCTTTTTTTTCTCCCCTAAAGAAGTTCGCGCAAAATTTAAAAAAAAATATTAGAGGATTTGAAATTTTATATTTATCCCACACTTCTTTTCTTGGTATGGTAATTATTTTATCTTACACTGAAAAAACAAAATATTTGAATCAAACATAATTGTTCTTCATTTATTGTCAACCAAAAATTATTTTTGAATTGAACTTAATTCAAAGCAATAAAAAAAACGAAAAAAAACAATCAAACTTAATAAGTTTGATTCAATAAAAATTACGTTTAACTTAATTATAAAATATGTTTAATACAAACATATTTTTTTGGTTGACTACTTATTTAAAAAAAAATTTTTTTCTCAGTGTAGAGAAATTATTTATTTTTTTTTATTAAAAAGAAAAACTTAAAAGAATTAGAATAAGGATTTAAACTTTTACCCCCAATATTTTTTGCTGTTTTTCTCAAAAAAGAAACTGTTTTTTTTTCTTTTTTCAAAATATGAAAAATTTGAAAAATAGAAAGAAGACTTAAAATTTTATCCTCCAAGTGCCTTTTGTTTTTTTTTTCATCTAAGATTTTAAAGAAAAAATTGAAAAAATAAAAAAGAAGACAAAGTTAGAGAAAGATAAAGTTTTATCCTCCACTGCTTTGTTTTTTTCTTTAAAAATTTGAAAAAAAAAATTGAGAAAAGATTTGAAATTGATCCCTCACTGCTTTTTGATTTTTTTCTTCAATAATTTAAAACGAAAAATTTGGATGAAATTAGAAACAGGATTCAAGACCACTTTTTATTTACTTTCTTAAAGAATTTTACGAAAACTTGGAAAAAGAATTCGAGAGAAAACTTGAAATTTTTGCTTATTGTTTTATTTTTCAAAGATGTTAATGAAAAAACTATAAAGAATTAAAGAGAAGACTTTTTTCTCAAAGAATATTATCGGAAAATTGGAAAATATTGAAATTTTATCCCCCAGTATTTTTTTTTTTTTGTTTTTTCTTCAAGAATTTAAAATAAAAATTATTTAAAAAATTAGAAATAGGACTTAGAATTTTTTCCATCATTCGGTTTTGTCTTTTTCTCAAAGAATTTAACGAAAAAAATTTGAAAGAAATTAGAAAAGGGATTATAAATTTTATTCCTCACTCCATTTTGTTTTTCTTTTAAAAAATTTAATGAAAAATTAGAAACTATTAGAAAGAGAATTTGATATTTTCTCTCCCACCCCTTTTGGTTCTTTCCTTCAAGAATCGAAAACAAAAATTTTTGAAAAACTTAGAAAAAGGATTTTACACTTTATCGCCATCCTTTTTTATTTTTTCTTAAAAAAAATTTAACGAAAGATGGAAAATAATTAGCAGATTTTCAAAATTATATTTTACATTTTCTTCTATTTCTTCTTAATTATTTCTTCTCAAAGAATTTAACATAGAAAAATTTGAAAAATTAGGAAGGGGATTTAAAATTTAATCCCCTACCCTCTTTTTTCTCTTCTAAAATCGAAGAATATAATTTATTCGAAAAAATTAGAAAGAAGATTTAAGATTCAATTCTTCATCACTTTTTGTAAATTTTTATTTCTTCAAAAATTGAAAAAGAAAATTTTTAAAAGTTTAAAACAAGATTTCTAATTTTTTCTTTTACACCGTTTTCTTCTTAGAGAACTTTACAAAACATTCGTAAGAAGATTTCGAAATTTCACTCCTTTTTATTTTTCTTAGAGAATTTAAAAAGAAAATTTAAAAAAAAATCATAAATAAGATTTGTAATTTATTCCCCTATTCCTTTTTGTATTTTTCTTCAAAAACTTTAAAAACAAATTTTGAAACATGCGAAACTGTACCCCCCTCCTCTTTTGGGTTTTTCCTTTAAGAATTAAATAAAAAGTTTTGAAAAATTTAGAAAGAAGATTTGAAATTTCATCTCCCGCACTTTTTTGTTTTATTTTAAAAATATTTAATACACAAATTTAAATAGATTTTGAAATTATATCCCCCCCTTCTTTTGTCTTTTTCCTTTGAAAATTAAAGAAAAATTTATAAATCTTAGTTGGAAAGAATTTTTAAAATATCACCGCATTTTTTTTTAAAGAGGGGTCATTTTTTTTTAAATTTAACACAACATTTTTGAAAGATTTGATATTATATCTCCCCTTCGTTTTGTTGTTTTTCTTTAATAATAATTTGACGAAAAATTTTGAAAAGTTAGAAAAAAGTTTTAAAATATCACTCTCCCCCCCCTTCTTTTTGCTTTTTTCTTAAAGATTGCAAAAATAAATTTTTAAAAAATTTTTTAACAAAATTAATATTTTTGAAAAAATGGAGTAAAAGGGGAAGAGTTGTAAAATTTTTTGGAGGAATGGAAAGAAGATATAAAAGCGGCACAGGGGGAAACATATTTGCAAATTTTTTGAAGAAACGAATAAAGGGAAAAAGGGGGGAAAAAATTGTAAATTTTTGGAAGAATCGAAAGAAGGGAAAAAAATGGGAAAAATGTGGAAAGAATTTGCAAATATTTGGAGGAATCGAAAGAATGGAAAAAAATGGGCAAAGGGGGAAAAAATTTGCAAATTTTTGAAAGAATCGAAAGAAGGGAAAAAAGGGGCAAAGGGGGGGAAAAATTGTCAATTTTTAGAAGGAACATATAAAGGGAAAAAAAGGGTGGGGGGATTTGCAAATTTTTGGAAGAATCGAAAGAAGAGAAAAAAATGGGCAAAGGGGGAAAGAATTTGCAAATATTTGGAAGAATGGAAAGAAGGGAAAAAAATGGGAAAAATGTGGAAAGAATTTGCAAATATTTGGAGGAATCGAAAGAATGGAAAAAAATGGGCAAAGGGGGAAAGAATTTGCAAATATTTGGAAGAATCGAAAGAAGGGAAAAAAGGGGCAAAGGGGGGGAAAAATTGTCAATTTTTAGAAGGAACATATAAAGGGAAAAAAAGGGTGGGGGGATTTGCAAATTTTTGGAAGAATCGAAAGAAGAGAAAAAAATGGGCAAAGGGGGAAAGAATTTGCAAATATTTGGAAGAATGGAAAGAAGGAAAAAAAATGGGTAAAGGGGGAAAGAATTTGCAAATATTTGGAAGAATCGAAAGAAGGGAAAAAAATGGGCAAAGGGGGAAAGAATTTGCAAATATTTGGAAGAATCGAAAGAAGGAAAAAAAAATGGGTAAAGGGGGAAAAAATTTGCAAATATGCGGAAGAATCGAAAGAAGGGAAAAAAATAGGCAAAGGGGGAAAAAATTTGCAAATTTTTGGAAGAATCGAAAGAGAGAAAAAAAGGGCAAAAGGGGGGAAAGATTGTCAATTTTTAGAAGGAACAAATGAAGAGAAAAAAGGATCAAAGGGGGAGGGGGAAATTTGCAAATTTTTTAAAGAAACGAAAAACGAGAAAAAAACGGGTTAAGAAGCAAAAGGAGCAGAGAAAAAGTCATATAACTTTCACGCGACACTTTTTTTTTTTATTTTTTGAAAAACCACTTACCCGATTAACGATATCCCAGACAAAATGATGTTGGTGTGTGTGTGTGTGTATGAAAGAAAAGCTTCTCTCTTTGGAAATTTTTTTTTTTTTTCAGAGCGACAGTTGAAGTTGCCTTAAAAGCATAGCACTGTTCGCGAAATTCTGGTGTCTAAAAGCACCTAAAGCGCGCGCGGTCTCACTCGGTAAGGGTGTCGCGGTGCGACTGTAGCACACACTACCCTCTCACGCTTTCGCGGCTTCTCTCTCTCTCTCCCTCCCTCTCTATCCCACTACAGCGATTCTGCACCTCTTACCGCGCTAGATCACCCCCCTCCTCCTCCCTTCTAGAATTCTGGCCACTCCCACTATGCAACCACGCTACCGAAAAGAATTATTTCCCCACCCCCCTTTTAAAAAGTCACCCCACGTTGATCAATCCCCTCCAATCCACGCTTTTTGTGCAACTATATAAGGGGTAGTCAAGGTTTAATTCAAGATTTTCACAAACACTTGACTTGAATTACTTTTTAGCAATGTGGAAGTGTATTGCCTCTCTTTCTGGAATGGGACGTTGGAGGACAAATTTATTTTGATGAGAAGATGACGATTTTTATTTATTTTTTTTTTATTTTTGTTAAATTGATTTTGATAATTGACGTGGTTGAGTATTTTATAAATTTTTGCCGGGTCGAGTGGAATTTGTTTTCAAATATTGGCTAAACGTTTTTTTGCCATTAAAAAGTTATTTTAAATCTCGTTCAACAAATTTATTGTCAATTTTTATAACTGCAAAAAATCATTTATTTTCTAAAATATAAGAATTTTCCTCTGTAAAACACTGAAATTTATTGAAATTTTTCAAAAAATAAGCAAAAAAAAAAAGGATTATGTTAATTTTTAATTAAAATATGTCAAACAATAAATTTTAATTTGCAATGATTTCTTTAAATTAGAATTATTTCTACATTAATAAGAATTCATGAAGTTTTTTGGACATTAATAATAATAACATAATTTTTCTAGATCATGCATTTCGGTGAATTTGTTTAAAAACCAGACGCTAATTAAATTTCTTTATATTAGTCATATTACTGAATTTTAATAAATTCTTTTTTAGTATCAGTAGCAAAGGTTAGCTTCGGTCAAACATTGTTTATAATTTTTTGTTTAGTAGTAAAAACTAATTTTGGCCAGATATTAATTGCAATTGTTTTCATTTCAAAATTCAGTAGCAAAGCTTAGTTTCGTTCAGACATTACAAACCAATCAAATTATTATGAAATAAATATTTCAAACCAGTAGTACAAGTTAGTTTCGGTCAGACGTTTATAATTTTCTGTGTCAGTAGAAAAAATATGTTTTGGTCAGACGTCAGTTGAATTTGTTTGTATTATTGTTAATTATGTATTTTATTGGATTCTTTTTAAGCATTAGTAGCAAAGGTTAGTTTCAGTCAGACAGGGTTTACAATTTTTTATTTCAGTAGTAAAAACTAATTTTGGTCAGACATAAATTGCAATTTTTTACAATACTAATTACAAACGAATATATAAAATAAATTTTTGAAATCAGTAGTGTAAGTCAGTTTCTATCAGAAATTATTTATAATAATTTTTGTAAGTACTGAGTTGCCACAGGTCAGGGAATTCAGGAAAAAGTCAGGGAAAGTAGAATTGGTCAGGTAAATCAGAGATTTTTATTAAAAGTACTGGAAAAGATTAAATTTTTAGAATTCATAAGAAAAATCTGAATTTTTGTTTTTTTTTATTTGCCTCATAAACTATAAAATTACCAAGAAACCTTCAATTTTTTCTATTTCTGACAATAATTTTGATTTAAAAACTTCATTTATAAATAGATAAATTTCAAAAGGTATTAATTTGAAATTTTATAAAACTTCAATTTTAAATGAATTTAATTAGAAATTTTAAAGAACTTAGATTTTTGAAAAATTGTAATAATTAAAAATTCTTCTGAAATTAGTTAAATTTTTTAATATACACTACCGTCAGGAATTATCGGTATACGGCTGCACGCGCACGGCCCAAAAACATACCAATCATTAAATCAGGATTTTTTTGTAAATACAAATGTCAAAAAATTAACAAATATACCATTCGAAAGATTATTAAATTCTACGATTAATGATGTATAACTGAAAATTTTAATAATTTATACAAAGATTGCAGCAATTGACAAGTTTGACAAAAAAATTTTTAAAATACAATTTTTTTGGAAATTTTTTCAACCCCTGCACATTTTTTAAAAATTGCAGAAAAAATTTGAAACTTATATAGGTGTGATCATTCAAGTCTCATCTTTAATTTAAGACCAAAAGAGTTAAAAAATCTTATTCGGTTCGAGAGATATCATTATAAACGGCCGAGCATTTTCAGCCAAAAAACGTTCAAAATCGACTAATTCAATGCATTTGTCAAAAAACATGCTCGGACGTATATAATGATATTTCACGAACCGAATAAGATTTTTAAACTCTTTGGGTCTTAAATTAAAAATGAGACTTTAATGATCACACTTATGTAAGTTTCAAATTTTTTCTACAATTTTTAAAAAATATGCAGGGGTTGAAAAAATTTTCAAAAAAATTTTATTTTTTAAATTTTTTTGTCAAATTTGTCGATTGCTGCAATCTTTGTATAAATTATTAAAATTTTCAGTTATACATCATTAATCGTAGAATTTAATAATCTTTCAAATGGTATATTTGTTAATTTTCTGACATTTGTATTTATAAGAAAATCGTGATTTAAAGACTGGTATGTTTTTGGGCCGTGCGCGTACAGCCGTACCGATAATTCCCGACGGTAGTGTATGTCTCATTATTTATTAAAAATAATGTATTTATAGAAGAATTTTAGTTGAAAACAATAAATTTTTAATTCTATCCTAATCGAATTCCTCGAAAAAATATAATTAAAAAAAAATTCTTAAAAATTTAATTCAAATTCGTCAAAAGAATTTAATGATTTAAAAATTTATTGATAAAATTCTTTATGAGAATTCAACTTTGAGAAACATTCAATTATCTAATAAATTATTTATTTTTGTATTTAATTGATTGTAAAATAAATAAGTAAATAAATGATTGAATTCTCGTAGAATTTTGTAATAAATATTAATTTAAAAAATGTATTTCAATTAAAATTTTAGATAATAATTGAACATTAAAATAATTACAGCGTAAAATTTTAGAAATAACTTAATTTGGAAAAGGTTTTAAATTAAAATCCTTGAAAATTTCAATTTTTCACTTTTAACTAACAATTCTGCAGAATTAATTTTTTTCAAAAAATGTAACTGATTTTTAACTTATTTCATGCTTTTATTTTCTAATATATAATTAATTGGAGAATTTTCGAATAAACGAAATTTCGTGTAAAATTGAATTGTAAACAAATGGATTTGAAAAGTATTAAAAAACTTTTTCAAAAAATTATTAAAAGTAATTGATTTAAAGACACATTAAAAATTCTAAAAAAATAATAATTGGATTGAATTGATAAAAATAATTTTGAAGAAGTTACAGTAATTATATTCTTTTATAATATAAAATAATGATTTTATCACTCGATCATGTTTAATTATTATAAAATATGAAGAAATATCTTCATGTTTTATAATAATATTCTTAAAATTTATTGAATTTTAAAATTTTCGAAATAATTTTACAATTCTAGAAATTTATAAATAAATGTAATAGGGTAAGTCCGGGGTAGATGACCATAGTTTTTTTAAAGGATTATAAAAATTATAAAAAAATCGTTTTTTGTCTTAACTATTATTGTTTATTAAACACTGAACACTTAACTTTAAAATTACGAAAAAAAAATAAAATATTATAGTAGAAACAATCTTAAAATTTACATTTTTCAAAAAGTGCATTTGGCCATCTCTCTCGAAATGCCCGGGTGAGATGGCCAATATACTTATAATTTTTGGTTTTTAGCTTAAACTTAATTTTTAATCGTTCACATTACTTTCCTCTTTATCTGGTCGAATTTTGAACATTTTTAATGCAATTAAGTGCAGTTTTCATGTAGCCAAAAGTGTCGAATTCTATCTTCAATCAATATCGTTTGGTTTTAACTTTCGGGACAACCTACGAATAGATTTTCATCTCTGGTGTCAATTAGATCAATTACTCTTATCAGAGGTATTTTAAGTTGTTTTTCTGTAATGTTTCTTGAATATCTAAAATTAACATGAAAAAATTAAAATAAAAGTCCCTTATGGCCATCTTACTCAATAATACATGTCAGAAGTAAACATAAAAATATTAAATAAATAAAATAATTTCTCCCTTCATTTTTTGTTTATACCAAAGCGTATGTTATGTACTACTCAAGGCAATTTAAAATTTAAAATTATCTTAAAAAATAGAAATATAACAATAAGAAATCTGAATTTCTTAAATTTTTTTGGGATCATGCAGAAAAAAATAAAGACGGATTCTACTTACAGTTTTATTATTTTTTAACAAATTATTGTTTACATTTATTATTAATTTGTGTTTTTTTTATTATTAATCACAAAAAGTTGAAGAATAACCAATAATAAGTGATATTTTTTTACAAATTCTGTAAAAATTTTTTCTTGCTGATCGTAAAGAGAAAGCAAAATGTTCATGTAATGAACATCTGGATTTACAACTTGTTTTGAGTGAAGCAGAATATTCTTTAGGGTCAGGGAAAAAGACAAAATTTTGTCTGGAAATTAGGGAAAAGTCAGGAAAATACAAAATTAAATCTTTGTAGCAACCCTGAAGTAGTAAAAACCAATTTTTGTCAAACGTCAATTACATTTAATTAAATTAGTGGTATTACTGCATTTTAATAAATTCTTTTTTTATCAACAGTAGCAAATGTCAGATTCAGTCATGTGATTTACTGAATTTAGTTTAAATTTTAAAATATATTGCAAACTGCAAATGAATAATTTTTAGCGTAAAATTTATTTTTAAAATACCTAAATTTCTTTTTTTATTGTAGAGATAATGTAAATTTAAAAAAAGTAATGTAAAATTATTTTCTTTTAGGATATTTTACTCGAAAACTTACAAAATTCCTTTTGGTTAGATTTAGAACTCATTTTTTAATCAATTTTTTATAGTTATTTAAATTTAAATATAAATATTAGTCGTATTTTTTAATAAAACTTTTTCAAAATTCAGTAGCAATGATGGTTTTTAATTTTTTGTTTTATTAGTAAAATTTAGTTTTGTTTAGACATTAATTGCAATTGTTTACATTACTAGTGGAATAATAAAAAAAAGAAATAATTACTGCATTCTAATTGAACAACGAAGAGAAAAGAAAACTTAATGCAGCGACTAATTACAGTAATTTAAAAATTACCTCAATTGCAAATTTGTCACATTTCATACAACATAAATAATATAATAGTTCATGGAAAAACATACAAATGGAAATATTCCAAAGGATCTTGAATTTTATCCTTCTCTCTTACTGCGAGAATTTGTTTAAGACCTATTTGAATTTCATCAGTGTTGGAAATGTAAGCACTGACTCTATCTAGAGACAGAAAGATAAAAAAAGAACTCAAAATCTCTTCCAACGACAATACGTTACTTATAAAAAAAATTTAATATCACAAAATTTATTGCCAATCGTAAGAAAAAAGAATTTGAAATTATTATTAAAAAAAGAACCAAAAAAAAAAAATAAATTTTTTTTTTTAAACAGCAAAGGATCGTAACTAACAGCGGAAAAGTATTACAAGTCTAATAATTTAAGTACTTTGAAGAGTTTCTTTTAGTATTGAAATTAATTTACCTTCTGCTAAGAATATTTCGTCATCTGCATTTTCTTTTATATATTTGTTCGAAAAACAAATCGTCACTGCTTTGTGCGAAGCTTTCTCTCTTTTTTTTCAAGTAAAATATTTACATAGCGTAGGATTATAAAAGAATATTTATATTCAAAGAAATATAGAGATTCAAAGATCTGAGAAAATTGATATTGGAGCAATAAAATCCAATGTTAACATTATTATTAATAAAACTCGAAAGTCTTAATGTTTTCCGTTTCGAGATTTATGACTATATATCTATGTATATATTACGATTTTACTTACACATTCAAAGGATATTACAGAAATATATTTTCATACTTCATAATATTCGTTAAGATACAAACAAATGTGATTAAAAAAAAATCTTAAATAATGTTATTAAGTTTCTTTTTTTTTTTGCATAATGGATCTTAATATATTTTATGAATCATATACAACGATTTTCTGTGAAATTTCAGAAAAAGAGATATTTTTTATTGAGAAAGAAAAAAGATAGAGTGTAATGCTGGAGAATTCTAATTCATAACTGCTTTCTCTCAGTTTTTCAATTCAATTATACTTATATTGTACAAAAATAAATCACGAGCTTTTTATAAATAACCGACTTATATGAAGAATTATATATGACAATTTTAATTATGTTTCAAGACCCAGACATTTGTAATTGCATTTCACTTTTTACTTTATTTTATTTTCAAAAGAAAAGTGGAATAAAATGATTAGAGATAATTTTTACTTTCGGAATATTTGCATAAAAAATTAACGTCTGACCAAAACTGCTTTTTACTACTGAAGCAAAAAAGTTTTAGACAATGTTTGACCGAAACAGAACTTAACTACTTTCTTACGAATTTAAAAAATTTTTATAAAATATAGAAGTATCAGAAACTTTTTCTTATAAAATTTGTCTTTTAGCGGTAACATCAAATACAAAAAATAACGTCTGACCGAAAATCAAAATAAAATAATGCCTGATTGATACTGAATTACTGAGTTTTACTACTTACATGGCAAATATTGGAATTTGCCTAATTACAAAAATAAAAAAAATTTTCTCTAATAGAATTTGTCTTCTAACTTGGATTGATTGTAATCAGCAATATAAACAAATTCAATTAACGTCTGACAAAAACAGCTTTTTCTACTGACACGGAAAATTGTAAACAATGTCAGAACCCAAACTGACTCGTACTACTGATTTTAAATATTTATTTTATAATAATTTCGACTGCTTTGCAATTAGTAATGTAAACAATTGCAAATAATGTCTGAATAAAACTACATTTTACCACTGAAACAAAAAAATTATAAACCGTGTCTGATCGAAACTAAGCATTGCTACTGAATTTTGAAAAAGTTTTATTAAAAATATGACTAATATATATATTTAAATTAAAATAACTAAAAATTGATCTAAAAATTAGTTCGAAATCTAACCAAAAGAATCTTGAAAGTTTTCGAGTAAAATATCCTAAAATAAGATAATTTTACATTAATTTTTTTAAATTTACATTATTTCTACAATGAAAAAAAAGAAATTTAGGAATTTTCAAAATTAATTTTACGTTAAAAATTATTCATTTACAGTTTGCAACATATTTTAAAGTAAATTTAGTAAATCGCATGATCACGAAAAATCGCACGATAAATTATGAATATTGTCTAACCGAAACTGACTTGTACTACTGATTTCAAGTATTTATTTAATAATACTTTCGATTGGTTTGTAATCAGTAATATAAACAACTGGTTTTGACTACTGAAACAAATAATTATAACCCATGTCTGACCAAAACTAACCTTTACTACTGATGTTAGGAAAAGAATTTAATAAAGTTAAACAACTATAATATACACAAATTCATTTGACGTCTGACCAAAAGTAACTGTTACTACTGTTAGAAAACATAATAACCAATACCTGACGGAAAGTTACCTTTACTATTTATGGCAAAAATAGAAATTTTTAAAACTCCAAATACAAAAAAATTTCTTGGGATATAATTTGAGTACTAAAAGTAAGGCCTGAGTAAAAATGTTTTTCTGAAAAATACAAATTTTATTTTGGTATATTTTAATTTAAATAACTATAAAGATCGATAAGAAAATAAGTTCTACTTTAAGGCAAAAGAATTTTGTATGTTTTCAAGTAAAATGACACAAAAAGGTGATTTAACAATAATTTCTTAAAATTTACATTATTTCTACAACAAAAAATGAAAATTTAGGTATTTTCAACAAATATTCACACTAAAAATTACACAGTAAATCGTGAGGTATTAAAAAGTGTTGCAGATTAAATTAACACCAAAAAAGATTAAAATAATCAATTTTGGTGTTATTTTTTACAATGAATGAAATTTTAGTTCATTACATTTTTTTATAACTATAAAACATGAAGATATCGATAACTCCGAGTCGACTCGGAGTGATCGATTTCTTCATATTTTATAATAATAAAAATGACCAAGTAATAAAGTCATTATTTTATATTATAAGAATATTATACTTCTTCCAAATTATTTTCATTATTTCAATTCAATTATTATTTTCAAAAATTTTTAACTACAATTTTACTTTATATCTATTATTTTTAATAATTTTCGAAACAGTTCTTTGGCAATTTTTAAATCCATTTGTTTACAATATTCAATTTCACGAAATTTCAATTATTCCTAAATTCTTTAATTAAATGCATATTAGAAAATAAAAACTTCAAATAATATAAAAGAAAATTCAATTAAACTTTTTCAAAACAATTAATTTCAAAATTCAATTATTTCTAAAAGTTCACGTTATATTGCTTTTAATATTCAATTATAATATAAAATTTTAACTAAAATTCATTTTTATGAAATGAAAATCAATTTTTATTAAAAAATTCTACAAGAATTTAATTATTTGAATGCAAAATTAAATAATTTATTGAATAATTCAATGTTTCTCAAAATTTAATTCTCATAAAGAATTTTATTAAAAAATTTTTAAATAATTGAATTCTTTTGTCGAATTTTATTAAAACTTGCATGAACATAATCACTTTTTTCAAGAAATTCAATTATAATTGTATGAAAAGTAATTGAACAACTGCGATGAGTTTTATGAGAATTTTCAAATTCATTCGTTTACAATACAAATTTACAAAATTTCAATTATTCGAAAATATTGCAATTAAATATATATGTGACGCGCTCCCAAGAAAGGTACCTAAGAAGCAAACGAATTTTAGGTTGGGTTCGTGTCACAATTATCTTGATTAAATGTTTGTTTTTAACTATTTGAATTTGAAACCAATTTTCATTAAATATTTTGAATATAACGAAGACTTGAAAATCAACAATTTTGAATTAATAATTAATTCTCTTTCTGTATTTTTACTCAAAAAATTAAAAACATAACCTCAAATTTTTTGCTTCTTAGGCACCTTTCCTTAGAGCGCGACACATATTAAAAATAGAAACTTGAAATAATTTCAATAAAAATCCTATTAAATTTTTAAAAAGAATTAATTCTACAGAATTTTTTGTCAAAAATATGAGAAATTAAGAATTTCAATGATTTTAGTTTAAAACTTTTTCAAAATTTAATTATTTCTAAAAATCCACGTTATAATGCTTTTAATATTCAATTATAATCTAAAATTTTAACTAAAACTCATTTTTAAAACCATTTTTATTAGTAAATTCTACGAGAATTCAATTATTTAAATACAAACATAAATTATTTATTAATTTCGCAAATTAAATTCTCATAAAAAATGTTATCAACAAATTTTTTAAATCATTAAATTCTTTGGACGAATTTTAATAAAATTTTTAAGAATAATTACATTTTTCGAGGAATTCGATTAAAAGTGCATTAAAAATAATTGAAATTCTGCAATGTGTTTCATTATTTATGAAAATAATTGAATTTCTAAAAGAATTTTATTATTTATAAAAATAATTAAATCTCTGTAAAAATGTTATAATTTATGAAAATAATTGAATTATTGCGAAAAGATTCATAAAGAAAATTTGTAAATAATTGAATTTCTGTAAAAATTTTTATTATTTATGAGAATAATTGAGGCCTTGGATCCAATAACTCTGACCAAAACATATTTTTTCTACTGACACAGAAAATTATAAACGTCTGACCGAAACTGACTTACAATACTGGTTTTAAATAATTATTTATTTCATAATAATTTGACTTGTTTGTAATCAGTTATATAAACAAATACAATTGACGTCTGATCAATACAGTTTTCTCTACTGTATTTTCTATAAACTAGAAAATTCTAAACAACGTCTGACCGAAACTGACTTGTACTACTGATTTTAAAAATTTATTTTACAATATTTTCGACTGGTTTATAATCAGTCGAAAACAATTGTAGGAATCAGTTGCAAACAATTGCAATTAATGTCTGGTCAAAACTAGTTTTTACTACTAAACAAAAAATTATTAACAATGTCTGACCGAAACTGACTTGTACTACTGACGCTGTACAAAAATACATACCGAGTGAAGAAAAATGAAAAATAAATTTAACTCTAAAAGCAAATAATAAGAAAAAAATTAATTATCAATTTGTCTGATATTTACTGCCTTTGACTACTAATAGAAAAAATATGTAAAATATTATAAACTAAAATTCAATTATTGAATTTGTTATTTAACGAACTACATTTTAGAATATTATAATTAAATTTAAAAGATAAAAAATGAAAATAAATAAAATGAAATCTGTTACGCTTCTAATGTAGAGAATTTTTTACTTTAATTCAAAAAACAGAAAATCCTGAATTGGAATATTCCGGAGAACTTGATGCATCCCAACTATTGGATAGTGGCACGCTGAACGTGCATTTCACCCGCGAGAACACATAGAGATTGAAATGTCATACATACGGTATGTCTTATCCTTGGAAAAAGCTAAGAATGCGCACCAAAAAGTAGCAATGTCGAAATAAAACACTATACCCTCTCCCCCTTTCTCTTTTTCTCTCTCTCACTCACTCTCTCTCTCTCTCTCTTTCTCTCTTCTCAGTCGTCTTTCACCTATCGCTCGCCAATATCAGCGAAAATTGAAATAGTAGTGATATTTCTTATATATAGCAAGAGAAAAAAAAGAGAAAAAAAAGAAAAGGTCATGTCGTGAAGAGATGAAGAGAAAGAGACATAACGGGGGATTTTAGTCGGATGCGCACAGGATAAGAAACTGAGGATGAGAGAAAGCACGATTGAAAATGATAAGAAAAGCGAAATAAGGTTTTAAATTACGAGGCTTGCTTCTAGAAAAATGGAGGTGTTAGATGTTCTTTACAATCAGATTTACTAACTTCTCTATATATCAACTTGAAGACCCTTTTGCCCTTTGTTCATTACAGTATCGATGTCCTATCGGTCCAGCTGTGTAAAAGCAAAAGAAAGAGAAGAGAAAAAAAAGCCGGCTCTCATTTTCTGTAAGAAACTTTCGAAACAACAAAGACTAGCTTTGATATTGTTGTTCTTCGCTCAAGGTTCCTGGAAAAAAACTCAAAAAAATAATTAAATAAGGAGTTCCTTTCTGTTAAGATAAATCTGCTAAAAAAAGGAAAATTTTAAGAATTTTGAAAATTAAATTAAATTCTTTTCTTGTATTTAACATAATTTATAAAAAATTTCGACTAGTTAGAGACAGTAATATATTCAAAGTCAATTTACGTCTGACTAAAACTGTATTTTTCTACTAAAAAAAAGTTAGAAAACTGACTTTCACTATTTATTGCAAATATTGAAATTTTAATAATCAAAAAAAAATTTTTAATTTCTTCGGATATAATTCAGAATGTAGAACAAATATCAACCACTAAAAGTAACGCCTGATGGAAAATGTCTTTTTCTACTAGCTACGAAAATAATTAAGAATGCCTAAAGAAAACTGACTTGCACTATAAATTAATTTTTTATTAAAAAATACGAATTATATTTACATTTTCATTTAAAAAACTGTAAAAAGCTCTAAAAATTGATTCTATTAATTTTCATGTAAAATGGCCCGAAAAAAAAGTTGAATTTACAATAATTTCTCAAATTTTACAGTGTCTGACCGAAACTGATATTTACTACTAATTTCAAAAATATTTTTATTATAATAATTTCGAATGGTTTGTAATTAGTAATGTAAACAATTGCAATTAATGTCTGACCAAAACTAATGTTTACTACTGTAGCAAAAAATTATAAATAATGCCTGACCGAAACTAAACTGAACTACTTTTTCCGAATATAAAAAGTAATAAAATTCTTCTCGCAAAATTCAATTATATACACAATTTTTAAAAAATTTTCGTCAAAATCTCAATTATTTATATAAATACCAAATTCTTCTTCAAAATTCAATTATTTTCGAAAATTTTGCTCATTTCAATGATTTTTAATATTTACTATTTTAATAAAATTTCCCAAAAGAATTCAATTATTTAAAAAATTTTTTTATAAAATTGTACCTACGTAAATATTTAATTATTTTCAAAAAGAAACTCATTGCAGAATTTAAATTAATTTTAATCAAATTCTTCGAGAAATGTAATTATTCTTAAAAATTGTAGGTATTAAAATTCGTCAAAAGAATTTAATTATTTATAACTTTGTTGATAAAATTCCCTATGAGAATTCAATTCTAAGAAATCGAAAATAATGATTTTATCACTCGATCACACTTTAAATTATTATAAAACATGGAGAAATCGATTACTCCGATTCCTCGACTCGGAGCAATCGATATTTTTCTATTTTATAACAATTTATTTATAAGTTGTTTAATTTAAAAAAAGTTAGAATTTGAAGTTTTTGAAAATCTAAATTCCTGTGGAAAAATAATAATAATTAAATATTTATTTAAAAAAGAAGTTATTGATATTTAAGAATAATTTTACAATCAAAAAAATTCGTCAATAAATTTAACAGATCATTTTGTTTGAAAAAAATGTTTTCCTTCATTTTCTAAAAACTCAAAAATTTTCAATTTAATTTTCAATTAAAATTTGTGATTGACAAATAGAATTTAATAACATATTTCTTTTCTTTACTTTTAAAAATCTTTGAATTTTATTAAATCAATTATAATTAAGAAATAGAAATGATGCAAATTATTTCCTTAAGAAAATTGATGATTTTCTACAAAAATTTTAAGAAAAGGGAATAGGTAAAGTTTTTTTCTCTAAAGAAAAGAATTAGTTTGGGAAGAATATTGAGAAATAAAAATTATGCACAAAATGGGTATTTATTGCCTATTTTTTAATCATAATTTTTTAACAATTAACATTTTTTCATCGTTTATAAATAAAAAAGAGAAAAGTTTGCATAATTTAGATCATTCAAAAGAAAGTTTTTTATAGAAAAAAAAACATAATAAACAAATAAATAAAGTTTTATTTGTTAATTATAATTTTTTTTTCCAATTTCAAATATTATTTTACTATAAATAATGAAAAAATACCTGCATATTTTCGATTTGTCAAACAATATTCTTTAAAGAAAAAAAAAGAAAGCATGTACACAAAACCTAACTTTAAAGTGTGGATAAACAGAAAAAAGAAAGAATACGAAGATTATATAGTTAATTAAGTTTAATATTTTTTTTTAAAATTTGCTTTGAAAGATAAATTTTTGTTTTCATAACGGTAATTTCCGGAAACAACTGTAATGAACGTATATCTAAAACTTCCTTCTACTACTGGTTATAAAAAGCAATGTTTGACTTTAACTGACCTTTACTACTGATTTGAGAAAAAATGAATAAATATCGTCTAATTATGACTGTCGTTTACTATTAATTATTGTTTTATACATTTAAAATTGTTGAGAATATAAAATTTTACTAATTTACTTATTCACTCACTGTGGTCTTGAAATATTTTAAATACTTTTGATACATGCACTTTCCAATTTTTGCATAAAACTTTTCCACACCACCTACAGAACTGATTTTAACTTAAATCAAAATCACGTATTGGGTCGATTTTTTTAAACTTCCTTTAGGAGTTATGGAGGGGGAAAGAAAAATAAAAAATCATTTTTTTCGGAAAGTACTTAACTGATACGAATGGAATTTAAATATGCTATAAATATAGATAAAAAAAACAATTTCAAAAAAAAATTTCAAAATTGTTTTTGAAAAAACATTTCAATGAAATTAATTTTGAAATTTTCAAAAAAAAAAATTTTTTGTTTTTTTTAATGATACACCTCTAATTTTTTTTTAAAACCTTAGAGTTTTCTCTTTAATATATATTTTTTCCAAATTTTTGACAAAAATAGTTTTTTCAAAAAACGATTTTTTTAAAAAAAAACCCAAAAATTCATTTTTTTCTGAAACCACTTAACCGATTTAAATGAAATTAATATATGTTGTAAACATAAATAAGACAATAAATAGTGTAATTTAACGATCACTTTGAGTGATAGAATCATCTCTAGTCCTATAAATATGACAATTTAGAATAAATATTTCAAAATTAAAAAAAAAATTCCAAAAAAATTAATTTAAAAATTAAAAAAAATTTTGTTTACCTTGTATTAAAGTTACACATCTAATTTTTGTTTTTAAAAATTTCTTAGAGTTTCCTCTTTAATATATATTTTTTGCAGATTTTTTAAAAATGTAATTTTTTTTAAAAAACTACTTTTTTGAAAAAAAAAACCTATAAAAAAACTCATTTTTCGGAAACTACTTAACCGATTTAAATGTGTTATAAACATAAATAAAACAGTTTGAAAAAATATTTCAAAATTAAAAAAAATAATTCTAAACTAATTAATTTAAAATTTCCAAAAAAATTTTTTTTAAGTTTATTTCCGAAAAAAATGAATTTTTAAAGTTTCTTTTCAAAAATTCAGTTTTTGGAAAAATTACATTTTTTAAAAGTTTGCAAAAAATATATATTAAAGAGGAAACACTAAGGTATTTAAAAAAAATTGAAGGTGTATCATTAAAAAAAATCAAAAAAATTTTTTTTGGAAATTTGAAAATTAATTTCTTTAAAATTTTTTTATCTATATTTATAACATATTTAAATTCCTTTCGAATCGGCTAAGTACTTTCCGAAAAAAATGATTTTCTTATTTTTTTTCCCCCTCCATAACTCCTAAAGGAAGTTCAAAAGAAAATCGGCCCAATACGCGTTTTTGATTTAAGTTAAAAACTTAAAATCAGTTCTGTAGGTGGTGTGGAACGTTTTATGCAAAAATTGAAAAGGGCATGTGTCAAAAGTATTTAAAATGTTTCAAGACCACCGAGGCACTGAATAGGAATTACCAATTACTATTTTTAATTCTCTCTTTAAAAAGAGTCAGAGAAAATCGAATTTGGAACTCTTTTTGGCACACTTGAAGAATTCGAAGTTGCGCCTTAATTTTAAATGAAGTAAAGGACAATAAATAGGACCCAGGTTCAAATGTCGTTTGAAAAAAACATTTTTCCAAAGTTATTTAAAAAATTATAAAATTTTTACAAGTTTAATTTCCATAATATGAAATATATTTTAATAGTAAAAGCGATTCTTTTCGCATGAATGCTTTATCACAACAAACTCGGGGACATTTTCATGTTTGTTGCTTTGTAGCGGTTGTTGTATTGGTGTATGGACTTGTCGAGTGAAAGAGATGGGAGGAAGTTGAGAAAGAGAGAGAGAGAGAAATTTTCTCTCTCTCTCATTCTATCTAGTTCCTACCAAAGAGAAAGAGAGGATGAACTAGAGAGAGAGAGAATGTACGAGAAATAGATAGAGAAAGAAAAAGATATAAAGAGAGAGAGAGAGAGAGAGAGAGAGAGAGAGAGAGAGAGAGAGAGAGAGAGAGAGAGAGAGAGAGAGAGAGAGAGAGAGAGAGAGAGAGAGAGAGAGAGAGAGAGAGAGAGAGAGAGAGAGAGAGAGAGAGAATGCAATTGAGATGAAACATGAAGTTAAAGAAAGATGGAGAATTCCTAGCAGCCGGAGGCATTCTCATTGGATAACTTTAATATTATACCGGTTTGCGCACCCTGCGGCAAAAGTTGTGGCCATGGTCGACATAGAAACTCCTGTCACAGTTCAACTTCCGTTGTGAAAAGAGAGGAGAATATGATGATCACTATAGGTGGTTTGTCTCTCTTTCTAACCAAAAGCCCTCCTCCAATATAAACTTGTTCCCACTGTTTACCCTTCCAAGTATAAAATCTATCTTTACTTTAAGATTTTCGAACCTTGGGAGAGAGTGAGAGGGGGAGGGAGGGAGGAAGGGATAGAGAAAGAGGGATTATTCTTATCCCTGTACCACCTTTGTCACCTCCTTTTAGTAAACATTGCCTCTGTTTACCCATTTTCATCGCGTGATTGAAAATTAAATTAATAATTCCACTAACTTGTTTCTATCTTGAGAAAATTCTTCTCTTCGGAAAAATGGAATTTTAAAATATTCTCTTCAAATTGCTCCAAACAGAGAAAAGTGGAAAAACGGAAAATGGCAAATTAGAAAAACTGCAAAACTAATGTAAAAAATAAAAATTAGCAGTACTTGTCTGACTCAAATTAAATTTTACTACTGACAAAATTAACAATACTTGTTTGACTAAAAATGTATTTTATTACTGACAAAATCAGTCGTAAAACTATGATAAGAAAACTAAAAACTTAATTGAATTAGAATTCAATTTTATATTGAAAAAAATAATGCCTGACTAAAACTGACTATTACTACTTACAGAAATAAAATATCAGAAAATGTCCAAATGGCAAAATATCAAAACAGTAAAAAAAGTGAAATAGAAATAATTTATAGTCGCTGTCTGACTAAAACTGACTTATACTACTTACAAAAATAAAATAAATAATAAAAAATAGTAAACTAAGTAAAATAGGAAAACAGTAAAAGAGGAAATAGTGATTGGATGGCTAAAAAAGACTTATGTTATTTATAAAAATTAATAGTATTTGTATGACTAAAACTGACTTTTACTACTTACAAATATTAATAGTAGTCGACTGACCGAAACTGACTTACACTATTTACAAAATGAATACTGACTGAATGACTAAAACTTACTTTTATTATTTAGAAAAAATTAATAATAATAGTTGTCTGACTGAAAATTACTTGTACTACTTACAAAAATAAAACATCAGAAAATGGACAAATGTCTAAATAAAAAAACAAAAAAGCAAAATAAGCTGAATGTCCTAATTAAGAGAAACATTTTTCTTAGTGGAAAAGATAATTTGTTTAAAAAAAACATATAATTAACTATATTAATCTTCATATTCTTTCATTCATTCTGTCCGCAATTTGAAGTTAGTTTCTGTGTATGCTTTTGTTTTTTTTTTTTCTTTAAAAAATATTGTTTGACAAATCAAAAATATGTAGGTATTTTTTCATGATTAGAAAATTTTTAAAAAATTATGATTAACAAATCAAAAATATAACCATTTTGTTTGTTTATATGCTTTTTTCTAAAACAAATTTCGTTTGACTTATCTAAATTATTATGCAAATTATTCTCCTTTTTATTTAAACAAAAAAACTAGAAAATTGTTAATTGTTAAAAAATTTTGATTAAGAATTAGAAAATATACCCATTTTATGTATAATTTTTATTTCTCAATAACAATATTTTTCACAAACTGATTATTTTCTTTATGGGATAAACATTACATATTTATTTCCGTTTCTTAATATTTTTGTAGCAAAATTCTCAATTTTCATAAGGAAATAATTGGCGTCAATTCTATTTCTTAATTTTTAATTGCTTTAATAAAATTCAAAGTTTTTAAAAATAAAGAAAAACATAATATTTATAAATTTACGAATATCTTTAATTGTAAAATTATTCGCAAACAATAATTTCTTTGTTAAATATTTAATAATTATTATTATTTTTCCAGGGGAATTAAGATTTTCAAAAAAATTTAAATTCAAACCTTTTTGAAATTAATCAACTTTAAAAAAATTGTTATAAAACATGAGGAAATCAATCCGAGTCGAAGACTTGAAGTGATCGATTTCTTCATGTTTTATAAAATTAATTAAACTTTATTCAATTATTTAAATACAAAAGTAAATTATTTATTAAATAATTAAATGTTTCTTAAAATTTAATTCTTATAAAGAATTTTATTAACTATTTTTAGATAATTGTAATCTTTTGACGAATTTTATTAAAATTTTTTAGAATAGTTACATTTTTCAAGGAGTTCGATTAAAATTGTATCAAAAATAATTTAAATTCTGCGATGAGTTTTATTATTTCCGAAAATAATTGAATTATTGAGAAGAAACTTATAAAAAATTTGTAAATATTTGAATTCCCGTGATATTTTCATTATTTATGAAAATAATGAAATGTTTGCGTACAATTTTATTAAAATTATTTTGAAATAATTGAATTATTTTGAGAAATTTTATTAAAATTGTAGATATTAAAATTCATTGAATTGAGAAAAGTTTTTGATAATAATTGAAATTTCGACAAGAATTTTATTAAAAGTTTTGAAAATAATTGAATTTTAAAGAATTTTTTTGTTTATAAAGATAATAATTGGGATTTTGTTGAGATTTTCTTTTAAATTTTGAACATAATTGAATTTTGTGATAATAATTTTATTACTTTTGAAAATAATTGAATTTCTACAGTTATTTGTACCTTCTTCAAAATTCAATTTTTTTAGGGATTTTAACTAAAATTCTTCTATAAATCCATTATTTTTAATAATTAATTAAGTATGTATTGAATTGCATTGACAAATTTAACTAATTTTAGAAGATTTTGAATTATAAAAAGTTTTCAAAAATCTAAGTTCATTAATCTAGTTCATTGATCTAAGTTCATTCTAATTAAATCCATTCAACATTGAAATTTTATAAAATTTCAAAAATTGAAACCGTTTTTAGTTAATTTATTGATGAAAATTGTATGCTCAACTCTTTTGAAATTAAATTAATTTTGAGATATTTAAGTAAAATTATTCATTGAGTAATTTATTTATTTTATGATAGTTGTTTAAGATTTAAGTTATTTAAAAACAAATTTTTGTCAGACATTGAAAAAATTGAAGGTTTTGTATTGATGAAATTCGTGGTAATTTTATACCTATAGTTTATGAGTTAAACAAAAATTCAAAATTTTCTTATGAATTCTAAAAAATTTTTTTTCAGCACTTTTAATAAAAATTCCTGTCTTTTCCCTGAATTCCCTATGTCAGAATATATGATTATTATAATTATAATAATATTAAAACTATTTATTCCAATTCATATTTTATTTTTATAAAAAAAACTTTGAATTAAAAACTTTTACGTTCTATTATTCTTAAAATTGCTAATTTTATTTAAAAAAGTGAATGAGAAGTCAGCCGCGCGGGAATTGTTGCTAGTTGTAATTAAACTAAATTGAAAATTTCTTTTCTTGCAGATTCGAATTCGTGGAGGCAGAAAACGAAAACCAAAGTGAGTACTTGTTATTTGTATTTACAATCTAAAAAATAATTTTTTTTATGCTACGTTTTTAATTTCAAATATTTATCAAAATTGACATTTTTTTTCGATCGAAAAAAAAGGAGAAGAAAATCTGTGAAAAACATGTTGACCAGAGTTGCGTCAAACTGGGATTTTTTTCTATTTTCTATTTTTTTGTGCAAAGATAAGAGAGCCAGAGAGGATGTTATTGAAGCGTTAAAAGTCGCAAAAATGCGTTTACGTTTTTACGTTTTATAACATGGTATTTTCGACCATGCGAAACACCTACCGTGTGTCACGGTATATTCTTCCTTCGAGATACGGGAATGACAGTCCCGTATATACGTTCACTGTTGCGTAAATATGCCAATATGGTCATGCCGCGATATATATGTTTTTCTATATATGTACATGGCACATATGTTTGGATCACAGAATCCTCAAAGTAAACTGAACGATAACATTTTTTATTGATTGAAACTGCTTCTCGAATCGTATTTTCTTTTTTTGAAAAATTAAATTCTATTATATTATTTATACCATTTGGCTATTTTCGGTGTTTCTTTTTATTTCTTTAAGTAGTACAAGTCAGTTTTAGTTAGACAACTATACAGAAAATATTTTAACTTTTTTTTAATTTATAAGAAACAAAAATAAAAATATTCAAAGTACATTCCTTTATGTCATTAAAATATTAAAATAGTTTGACGAATCAGAATTTATATTTAATTTTATAAAATATTTATAGTAAATGTAATAATTTTGGTATTGAAAAGTTGATATTGATTTTACGTCAAAACATAAAAAATTTGAAATGAACCTCTCTTTATGAGCTTAAAATTTTAATTTAATACAAAAACTTTCATTCAACATATAACGGGCGAATATTTTTCAATTCAGTATTTATGAATTATATATAAAAGATTAATAAAGAGCGTTAAAAAAATTATATTACAACAAGTAAAATGTCGAAACCAATCCATTTTTTTTAAATTAAAAATTTTATTATTAATAAATGATACAAAAAATTAAGGGAAATGAAAAACTGTTAAAAAAACAGAAAAATAATGTAAATATATAAGAATTATTTTTCTATTTTTTTATATATTTATAAATATTATATTACTAAAAAAATAATTATACATGAAAGTATAAAATAAATATAGGAAAATAATATAAAAATAAGAATAAATGAGTAAAAAAATAAGAAAATAACAATGTAGAATAGTTAAGATTTTTTATTTCTTGTTTCTTAAAAAAAAGGGAAATTACACACTCAATTTATGTAAATTATACAATTATCCTGCTACGTGTGTGTGGTTTTAAACGTTATTCTCAATTTTGGAAATTGACTGACAAGAAGAACTAGGAGAGTTTCCCGCAATGGTCTCGGGTCTTAATAAAGCGAAACTCAATTCACCTGTATTCCTATAGTTACTTTTTAGCGTACTCTGCTTTTTGAAACTAACGAACGAAACTATCCAACTAAATTCAAAACTGGGGTGCGAACTTTATTGGGCGGAATTGCAAAATGCCCGGAAGATTACGGCGCGCGGGACTATTGAAACTTCCAAGTGAGGTTAACTAAGTTTCTAGAAATGGACTTTGGGTAGTTTTATGTGAATATGACCCAACCATTATATGTATATATATACTCACCTTTCTGCTAATTCAATTTTCCCCTGTTCAATTAATTTAAATATATTAATTTTAATTTTCTCGGTATAATTTTTCACAGTTTATTATTAACTAGCAACAATTTTTATCTTACTTACTTTTTTAAATTAAATTAGCAATTTTAAAAATAATGCAATTTGAAAATGTTTAATTCAATTTTTTTTAATAAAAATTAAATATAAATTTGAATAGAGTTTTAATACTATTATTACTATAATAATAATAAATTCTGAGACCGGGAATTCAGGGAAAAGACAGGCACTTTTATTAAAAGTACTGGAAAAAATTTAATTTTTAGAATTCATAAGAAAATTCTGAATTTTTGCGTCTTTTGTTTGCCTCATAAACTATAAAATTACCACGAATTCTAATACAAAAGTCAATTAGTAAAATTTACGAATATAAAAGAAAAAAATCAATCATCATTTTTAAAAAATTTACTCAATTCAATGACTTTTAAAATCTATGATTTTAATAACATTTTTTCAAAAGAATTCAATTATTTACAAATTTTTTGTAAAATTCTATGTAAACATTTAATTATTTTCATAAATAATAAAAATTTCATAGGAATTCAATTATTTTCATAAAAAATAAAACTCATCGCAGAATTTCAATTATTTTTTATACAATTTTAAATCAAATTCCTCGAAAAATGTATGTACCTAATTATTTTTAAAAATTTTATTAAAATCTGTCGAAAGAATTCAACTATTTAAAAATTTGTTGATAATATTCCTTGTGAGAATTCAATTTTAAGAAGTAATTTGAATTTTTCACACTTTTAATTGACAATTTTATAGAAGTAACTTTTTTGAAAAAGTTCAATGGTATTTTTTTTAATGATTTTTAGTTTTTACTTTCTAATTTATGTTTGATTGAAGATTTTACAAATACTCAAAATTTCGTTAAAATCGAATTCTAAACAAGTGGATTTGAAAATTCTTTAAAGAACTTTTTCAAAACCTACTAAAAATAATTGCTTTAAAGAAGAATTTTAGTTAAAAACACTAAAAAAATGAATTTCAGAGACGTTAAAAATGATTGAAAAAATTCAATTATTTTCAAAAGTAACAAAATTCTTCGCAGAAATTGAATTATGTTCGAAATTTTTTTTAAATTCTCATGGAATATTCAATTATTTTTATAAATAATAAAATTCTTCTCTAAAATTCAAGTAGTTTAAAAAAATGTAATAAAATTCTTGTCAAAATTTTAATCATTATCAAAAACATTCCTCAATTCAATGAATTTTAATATCTACAATTTTAATAAAATTTCTCAAAGGAATTCAATTATTTTAAGAAATTTTTAATAAAAAATTATTTTCATAAATAATGAAAATTTCACAGGATTTCAATTATTTACAAATTTTTTATAAATTTCTTCTTCAAAGTTCAATTATTTTACTACTATTATTTTATCTACTATTTTAGTAAAATTATCCAAAAGAATTCAATTATTTAAAAACAATTTTGATAATTTATTTATTTTATTTTATTTAACCCGTGTAAGATTGAATAAATATAAATATAATAAATATTTTTTTATTTCAATTCATTGAAAGAATTTAATTATTTTAAAGAAATGTTTAATAAAAAATTGTACGTAAATATTTAATTATTTTCATAAATAATAAAAATTTCATAGGAATTCAATTATTTACAAATTTTTTATAAATTTCTTCGCAATAATTCAATTATTTTCATGAATAATAAATTTTTTTATAAGAATTCAATTATTTTCATAAATAATAAAATTCATTGCAGAATTTCAATTATTTTTAATACAATTTTAATCAAATTCCTCGAAAAATGTAATTATTCTTAAAAAGTTAATTATAATTCGTCGAAAGAATTCAATTATTTAAAAATTTGTTTGTAAAATTTTTTATAAGAATTAAGTTTTAAGAAATATATTTAATTTAAGAGTTTCCGAATAATCAAAATTTAACGTAATATTAAATTGCAATCAAATAGATTTGAAAATTCTCAAAGACCTTTTTCAAAAACTATTAAACATAGTTGAATTTGAGAAGAATTTTAGTTAGAAATTATAGATAATAATAAATAAATTGAAATGATGAAAATAATTTTTAAGAAGTTAGTTAAAATTTTATTCCTTTATTTCCTAAAAATACAAAAATGTTCAATTTTATAAAATTTCAAATTAAAACCTTTTGGAGTTGATCTATTTATGAAAAGTTTAAACGCAACTCTTTTCATAATTGAATTATTTTGAAATATTTGACTAAAATTATTCATTAAATAATTTATTTATTTTATGATAGTTGTTCAAGATTTAAGTTTTAAGTTATTTAAAAAGAAATTATTTTAAGAAATTAAAAAAATTGAAAGTTTTGTATTAGAATTTGTGGTAATTTCATAGTTTATGAGGCAAACAAAAAAGACACCAAAATTCAGAATTTTCTTATGATTTCTAAAAATTTAATTTTTTTTCAGTACTTTTATTAAAAATCCCTTACTTTTCCTTGAATTCCCTGTGTCAGAATAAATGAATATTATAGTTATAATAATATTAAAACTATATTCCAATTCATATTTTATTTTTATGAAAATAAATTTGAATTAAAAATTTTTACGTTATATTATTTTGAAAATCGCTAATTTTATATTTAAAATTTTATTCCAAAAAGTGAGAAAAAAGTTATCCTATTGCGAATTGTTGCTAGTTTACTACTAATTTACGTTATATTTACATCTTAAAAACTAGAGACGTATAGAAAAAAAAAGTTTCTAAAAACTTAGACTTCTTACTGAAAAGTAAGTTTCTGACAGAAACTGGTTTCTCCTACTTACTACTTTGTGTCTTTTGAAACAAATATACGGTTTTTTATAAAGTAAAAACGAGTTTGTGCTGTTTTACTTTTAAATGACATTTTAACTTTGATAAAATGTCAGTTAAGGCACAATTCACAAGACCTGAGAATGTACCTTAAAAAACAAGAGTGGAGAAATGTACATGATTCTGTTAGTAGTAAAACATTATTTGGTCCTCTCTTTTTCCTCCTTGAGTGTGTGCCTCACATGGCATAAAAGGGTAGAACACACCAGTACCAACACTCGGTGAATTTTAGCTCTGTGATAAAACGTTGGATGACTTTGTGACCGGACGGAGGTTGCGAGTGTGCAAGAGGAACAAAAGGATAGGTTGGAGGGAGAAAAAGGGTAAAGCAACACGAGAAACACTGACCAATATAAGTATATTCTTCATACCCCGAAGCTGATTGTACTCACCTCGGTTTCGCCCTTTGATGATAGAACTGTAAACAACTCGTAAACATGTGCTCTCAGTTCGTAGTTAAACCTCTCTCTCTCTCTCTTTCTCTCTTTCTCTCTCCTCTTTTCAACCCTCATGCACTATCCATTACTATCAGTCACTATATACCACTTCCATACATCCTCATTCTTTTTCTCCGAAACTTCCTTCTTCTCCTTTCAAGCGTCATTAGAAATAAAGGATGGAAAAAAGGAAGAAAGGAAACCAAAAGGAAAAAAGAGATTTTCTTTTATTTATTGCTACTCTTAATGACACATAAACTAATAGGATTTTTATCCTATTTTTTCTCTAATTCCATGCATCGAAACTTTCATTCTCTTATTTTCGAACTATTGTTAATTTTCTCGAATTTTCTATCAGTATAGTTGAAGTCAATTTTAATCAGTAGTTAATAATTTTTCTGTCAGTAGTAAATGACAGTTTTAGTCAGACGTACCGCTTCTTGCAAAGTCCGATTTAGTCCAGACAAATATTTACCAACTATTATTTATATTTTATCAACAATTCAAATATATTTCATCCAATTATCAGTAATAATTTTTAATGTAGGTAGCAAGATTCCGTAAAGGTGCGTAAATTTGCTAAAGTCCGTAAAAGTCACTTTTTTGAGAAAACGTCCGTAAAATCCTTAATTTGTTTGAAAAAGTACAAAAAGTTCGTAAATTGTACTATTTATAATTTGGAGAATTTTGAAAAAGTTACAAATAATTAAAGAAATTCAATTATGTTCCAAAAATTTTAATAATGTCAAAATTTTAATTATCTCTATAAGTAATAAAATTCTTCTCCGAAAGTGAATTATTTTCAAAAATATTAATCAAATTCTTCGCAAAATTTCAATTATTTTTAAAAATTTTCCTCAATTCAATGATTTTCAATATCTACTATTTCTAATAAAATTTTTCAAAAGAATTCAATTATTTAAAAAAAAACATTTAATAACATTCTACGCAAACAATTAATAATTTACATAAATAATAAAAATTTTTTCCAATTTACTATTTGCGACATTTTTAATAAAATTCTTCTTAAGAATTCAATTGTCTTCATACAAATAAATTTTTTGATGAATATTCAATAATTTTCAAAAAATTTAATAAAATTCTTCCCAACATTTCAATTATTTTTATAAATATTACTTTTAAAAATTTTAATAAAATTCTTCCTAATAAATCAATTATACTCGTAAAAATAAATTTTTTGTTACAAAAATTAATTTATTCTTAAAAAATGTAATAAAATTCTTCAAAAAAATCAATTATTTTCATAAATAATAAATTTGTTCGCCAGAAATTCAATTATTTTTGACAATTTTAATAAAATTCTTCCTAAGAATTCAATTATCTTCATAAATAAAATTATTCGCAGATATTCAATAATTTTCGAAAAATGTAATAAAATTCTTCTCAAAAATTCATGTATTTTCATAAATATAATAAAATTCTTTGCTGCAATTAAATTATTTTCAATGAATTTAATAAAATTCTTCTCATAAAATTAATTATTTTCATAAATAATAAAATTGTTGGCAGCATTTCAATTATTTTCAAAATGTCCCTCAATTTTGCAAATTTCTTTGGAATAACTCGATTACTTTTATAAATAATAAACTCATTGCAGAATTTCAACTATTTTTAAAACAATGTTAATTGAATGCCTCGAAAATGTAATTATTCTTAAAAATTTGATTAAAATTTGTCGAAAGAATTTAATTATTTAAAAATTTATTCATATATTTTCTTTATAAGAAATTAATTTTAAGAAACATTCAATTATTGAATAAATTATTTACTTTTTTATTCAAGTGATTGAATTCTCGTAGAGTTTTCTAAAAAAAAAAATTTTTTTAACCCGGCGAGCGTAAGGTAGGGTAAAATTTACCCTGTAGAATATTCATTTCTCCATAATTCGAATTTGAAATGATGAATTTGATTGTAATTGTTAATAGCTGCTCTGGATACGGTATCAAATCAATAAAGAATAAGAAAAAATTTTTTTTTGCATTTTTTATTGTTTATTTATAATTATTGCCAACACATGTACCCTGAATATAAAACACACTACAAGTATTGTCTTTTGTATAATGAAAAAAAAAGTTGAAATCATGAATGAACTTCACTATTATTGTTTCCTAAGGATAAATAATATATTTTACTATTATTACAATTAAATTTTTATTTGTTTAAAAAAATTATTATTGTCAATTTATAACTTTTCCAAAAACAAAATAGAAAAAAGCAAATATCTATAAATTTTGCAGCTGATGTTGGTATTATTTAATGCTAAATTAATGAATTACATAAAACATAAATTAAATTTGCTATAGTTATTATTTAACATTGTTTAAACAATTAATTGTTGTTATTTATTAACTTTTTTTCTATTGCACCTAGAAAGATGCAGTTTTTTTCTAATTTTGCAATTTTGGACCTAAGATAATAATTGTTGATTCTTAGATGTCAATTCTATATGTTAACAATTGTTTAAATAATTAATTGTTGTTATTTATTAACTTTTTTTCTATTGCACCTAGAAAGATGCAGTTTTTTTCTAATTTTGCAATTTTGGACCTAAGGTAATAACCGATAAATATTGCAAAATTAGAAAAAAACTGTATCTTTCTAGATGCAATAGAAAAAAAATTAATAAATAACAATTAGATGTTTAAACAATTGTTAACATATAGAATTGACATTTAAGAATTAACGGTTATTATCTTAGGTCCAAAATTGCAAAATTAGAAAAAAACTGCACTATTTCTATGTGTAATAAAAAAAAGATAATAAATAACAACAATTAATTGTTTAAACAATTGTTAACATATCGAATTTACACTTAATAATTACCGATTATTACCTTAGGTCCAAAATTGCAAAATTAGAAAAAAACTGCATCTTTATAGGTGCAATAGAAAAAAGTTAATAAATAACAACAATTAATTGTTTAAACAATTGTTAACATATAGAATTGACATTTAAGAAGTAACGGTTATTATCTTAGGTCCAAAATTGCAAAATTAGAAAAAGACTGCATCTTTCTAAGTGCAATAGAAAAAAAGTTAATAAATAACAACTATTAATTGTTTAAACAATGTTAAATAATAACTATAGCAAATTTAGTTTAATGTTTTATTTAAGTCATTAATTTAGCATTAAATAATACCAATATCAGTTGCCAAATTTTTACAAATTTGCTTTTCTCTATTTTATTTTTGGAATTTTTAGAAATTAACAATAATAATTTGTTTAAACAAACGAAAAATTTATCGTAACATTAATAAATTAGATTACTATGCAACATAAAATAATTATAAAAAAAATTTTTTATGATTTTAAGGTTTTTTTTAATTTATAAATAGTAATACATTACAGGGTAAAAAATACCCTACCTTACGCTCGGTGTTGCAAAATTCCACCTTACGCTCGCCGGGTTAAATGAATTTCAGTTAAAGTTTTAGATAATTTACAGAATATTAAAAGCATTCTAGAGTAGGTGTACCAATTACAGAGGATGTTCCATTTGTCGATGTTACCATGGTAATAACCAAAAAATATTGTCTAAAATGTCTCATTTGTTTGTGAATGTAATATTAATATATTTTTTCACATTTATAACGCACAACAAAATTAATATTTATGACATTTTGCACTTACAGTGTGATACAATGTTTAAATAAAATACAAAGTTTGTTTACTCAACAACTGGAACCATCCTCGACAATTGGTACGTTTACCCTATCATGAAGTTTTAGAAATAATTAAATTTTGAAAAGGTTATAAATATTAAAATCTTTGGATCTCTAAATATTTCATACTTTTTATTAATAATTCTGTAGAATTAATTTTTTTGAAAAAATTTAATTGAATTGTTTTTATATTATTTGTAATTTTTATTTTCTACAATAGGTATATTTAATTAAAGAATTTGCGAATAATCGAAATTTCATAAAATTGAGTTGTAAACAAATGGAATTGAAAATTCTCAAAGAACTTTTTAAAAATTATTAAAATAATTTGATTTAAAGAAGAAATTTAGTTAAAAATTGTAGAAAATATTAATTGAGTTGAAATGATAAAAGTAATTTTGAATATGTTACACTAACAATATTCTTATAATATAAAATAATGACTGTATCACTCGGTCATCTTTAATTATTATGAAACATGAACTTCCGGTTTTATAGTTATGGAAAAATTTAATTTATAGTTTTATGTAAAATTTTCTCTTATTTGACTCGGACTGGTTATACTTTTGTTAGTAATTGATTCGTAATTTTTAATGTTTGGTCCGTAAAGTCCGTATTTTTAAATACTTTCACTGTTTCGAGACCTGCAGTAGTAAAAAGCAATTATAATCAGACGTATACGCTTTATTAATGATTTTAAACAGTCGCAAGTTCCATTTGAGTAAAATATTGAGAAATAATTATAAATAATAGTTAATATATCTAGTAAATAAGTATTGAATAAAAATAAGTAAATAAAAGCAAGAGAAAAAATTGAAAATCGAATTATAATATAGATATAATGAAAGAAAATTGTTTGTCGACTGTGTAGTAGAAATTAGAACTTTAGATTCCTTGACTCTATACCTAGTGAACACAAAGTTTAGAAACTCGAGTGGAAAGATTACAAAGGTTTAGTATATAAGAGCGTCTTCATCAAGGCTCTGAACCTTGTACCGGCATCAAAACCCTTCAAATCCACTTGAATATCCTTGAGCTCTTGGGTATCTTCAATCTTGTATAATTGTGCTACTTTCGCGACTCCCACTCAAATCTTATTGTTAATCTATATCCCTCCTTCTCTTCTTTTTCGTCTCTTTACTTCTTCTTCTTCTTCTTTCGTAATTTCGTAATTTCGAAAATTCTCTGCAATCTTTGATAAGATAATAAATTATTTGCAAAGAATTAAGCAAAAGTAGAGAAAAAGGATAATTTAGTGATTATTTTCAGATAATAATTTAGTAAATAATTTAATAATTCAAAACTGGTTGTCTGACTGTAGATATTTTTATCCAGTTGTGGTATAAAATATTTAATTAAACAAATACTGAAACGAAATTAACAATTAGCTATAATAATAATTTGAATGCTTTTTCATTCATTCACTTTTTCTGTCCCTCACAGTCTGATGTTGTCTTTTGTTTATACTTTTGTTTTTTGTTATTATCTTTAGATAGATTATATATTATATTATTACTAGCAAATGTTTCACGCTGAACGTGATATTCAATTTATTATTGTTATGCAAATTATAAGATTTTTTATTTTCAAATATAAATATTTTAAATAATTTCATAATCAAAATTTAAAATATTCACTTATTAAGTTTAAATTAATTATTACTGTTCATATTTTCAAAAATTTTCTTTTTAATTTCACTAAAGAATTTAATTATTTTTCTAAAATTTTAATAAATCCTTCTGAACAATTAAATGATTTTTTAAATAGTAAAATCTATACAAAAATTCAATGATTTTCAAAACAATTTTAATTTAATTCCTTGGATGAATTTAAATGTTTAAAAAATTTTTAACATATTTCAAAAAAAATCAATTTTTTTTCTAAAATTTTTATAAATCTTTCGAATTAATTCAATTATTTTTATAAAAAGAAAAATTCTTCGCAAGAATTTAATTAATTTTATTAATAGTAAAATTCTTTGTAGGAATTCAATTATTTTCAAAACAACTTTAATTATTGAAATTCTCGAAAAAATTTCATTATTTTCAAATATTTCTATAAAGTTCTTCATAACAATTTAATTATTTCTTAAAATTTTAATTAATTCTTCAAAACATTTCAATTATTTTTATAAATAGTAAAATTCTTCGCAATAATTCAATTCAATTCTTTTCAAAACAATTTTAATAGAATTCCTCGAAAGAATTTAAATTTTCAAATATTAACATAAAATTCATTTATTTTCTAAAATTTTAATGAATTCTTTGGAACAATTCAATTATTTTTATAAATAGTAAAATTCTTTTCAAGAATTCAATTAATTTTATAAATAGTAAAATTCTTTGCAGGAATTCAATTATTTTTCAAACAATTTTAATTGAATTCCTCGGATGAATTTAAATATTTGTAAATATTAAATATTTCCATAAATTTCAATTATTTCCTAAAATTTTAATAAATTCTTCAAAACAATTCAACTATTTTTATAAATACTAAAATTCTTTGCATAAATAAAATAATTTTTAATCCAATTTAAATAAAATTACACGAAAGAATGTAATTTTAATAAATTTTTCGGAACAATTCAATTATTTTTATAAATAGTAAAACTATTCGCAAGAATTCAATTATTTTCAATACAATTTTAATAAAATTCTTCTTCATAAAATTCAATTGCTTTCAAAATTTTCCATTAAAATTATTAAAGAAACTCCATTAGTTTAAAAAAAATTCAAAGAAATTCTTCAAAAGAATTTAATTTAAAAATTTTATTAAAATTCTTTGCCAGAATTCAGTTATTTTCCTAAATAATAAAATTCTTTGAAGGAATTTTACTATCATCAAATTTTTTGATAAAATTCTTTGCAACAATTCGATGATTTTCAATACATTAATTCTAAAATTAAAAATATTTGAAAAGGAAAATTATGAAAACAGCGAACAAATTACCTGAACATGTACTTTATTATTAATTAATTAACTAATTAATTAATTAATTAAATAATTACTGTTATAATTATTTTTATTTTCTAATTAATTCAAAATCGTAATGACAAATAGAAATCATCGGAATTTTTTTCACTTCTTTTCATTAAAAGACTAAAATTTTGTTAAATTGAATGTTTTGTCAAATTGAAATTATGCAGATTTTTGTTCTTTACTTCTAAACAAAATTATAAAATTGTTAAACAATTGTGATTAAGAAATAGAAAATTTATTTATTTTGCATTATTTTTCTTTATGAATCACAATTTTTTTAACAAAATTATTATTTTGTTTTAGAAAAAGAAGAAAAATATTTGCACAATTCCTATTTTTAATCTTATTTTTGGAACAGGATTTTCCACAGGAATTAAGACATTCAAAAATTTCAAATTCAAACCTTTTTTAAATTAAACAATTTATAAAAGTATTATTATAAAACATGAAGATATCGATTGCTCCGAGTCGAAGACTCGGAGTGATCGATTTCTTCATGTTTTCTAATAATTAAAGATAACCGAGAGATAAAATTATTATTTTATATTATAAGAATATTGTTACTGTAACTTCATCAAAATTATTTTCATAATTTTAATTCAATTATTATTTTCTAGAATTTTAAATTATTTTTTATGAAAATAATTGAATTCCTTAGAAATTTTTTATTATTTATGAAAATAATTGAATTCCTGTGAAAATTTTTTTATTAACGAAAATAATTAAATGTTTGCATACAATTTTATTAAAATTTTTTTTAAATAATTGAATTCTTTTTGGAAATTTTTTTAAAATATTAGATATTGAAAATCATTGAAATTAGAAAATTTTTTGAAAATAATTGAAATTAGGACAAACATTTTTTTGACATTTATGAAAATAATTGAACTTTGGAGAAGAATTTTGTTATTTATAAAGATAAATGGGATTTTTACGAAAATTTTTTTTTTCGAATTTCTACATAGTTGAATTTTATAAGAAGGATTTTATTTTTTTTTTAAATAATTGAATTTCTGCAATTATTTGTATTTTCTTAAATATTGAATTTTTTTTTAGTATTTTCAACAAAAAATTAAATTAGAAAATTTTTAAATTCTATTATTTCTAAAATTACTAATTTTTTTTGAAAAAAGGTTATTTATTAGTAAAATTTACTAATTCAAAAGCAAAAAGTCAGTCACTAATTCAAATTTAGAGAGTAAATTGTAACTCATAACTCATAAAGTTATTATTATTTAAAACCAATATTATTAAAAAGTTTTAAAAAAGTTTAAATTTAAAAAAAAATTTGAAAAAAAGAAATTTTTTTAAATTGAGAAAAAAATCCACTGACTAAGTATTGTATTGCCTAAATATTGCTAGCCGCCTTTTGAATTAAAGATATTCAACTCATCTTAAAAGAGAAACTATTTCTTAAAGTAATGGTAAGGATCTTGTTCACGATGAAAAGTTGTGCATTCCTTGGAAAATGTAAAAGAAGCGTTTGCAATATTTTCATCTTTAGAAGAAAATTAAGTCAAACTCGATTCATACCAAAAGAATTCCATTCAAAATTTCTAGTTACTATGTTTATACTTTAAATACATAGATTTTAAAAAGAATATTGTATTTTTAAAAAAAAGACAAAATAAAAAAGTTTTTTTTAACCATTTTGGTGAATAAGAAGAATTTAATAAATTTAAACTCCATTGAATATTTTGTTATGTACCTCTGCAGAATTACTGCTTTAATCATGATATACACGAAAATTTGAATTACTTTTGAAATAGTCCATGTCTGACTAAATTGCAATTGTACGCAACTGTTAATAGAATTTCAAAGTAAATATTTGCTTTCAAATACAAATACAATTTTATAATTTCAATGCGAATTTAGAATGTTTATACTAATTTAGTTATTTTAAAAATAAGATGGAATTTTCAGTTTGAAAAGTAATTTATTTTTAAAAAAGTGTATTTTGTATTAGTAAACTTTTTTGAAAAGGGATTTTTAATTCGTAAATTTTTTTCAAAAGAGAATTGTCCATTTTCCATTAGTAAATTTTTTTTTCAAAATAGAATTTTTCATTTTCCATTAAAAAATTTGTTTCAAAAGATAAATTTCCATTTTTGCTTTAATAAATTTTTTGTTTCAAAAGAGAATTTTCCTTTAGTGGAATTTTTGTTTTAAAAGAAAATTTTCCAAATTGATAAATTTTTCTCTAAAAAAAATAAATTTTCTTACATGTGCATCGATTTTTTTCATATATGTATTTTTCGTTCGGATTGTGATAATGAATGAAGTTAATATTAATTTTAAACAAACGTGCGGATAATTTGATTTACAAGTAATGATACATATTACAAATTCTAATTTCAAAATATTTAATTTGTATAATATGACGAATTATATTTACACTCTGTGCCAATTAACAAAAAAATATTGGAATTTTCATTAACTGATTAAATTGAAAGTTAATGAATATTAAAAAAAAATTCCTATAATTAAAACTGTATGAGTCATGTAGGATTAATAGTAGTAAACATCAATATTGTGAACAGTAGTAAAAGTCAATTTTCGCAAGACAACGTTTATTCTATTTTTAAGGTAAAAGTCAATTTCGGTCATAAAAATTTTTACTACTTTTCATTTTCAGTAGGTAGTATAAATCCGTTTTAGTCAGACTTAGAATAAAATTCTTATTTTTGTTATTTTGAATCAAAAGTCAATTTTACTCTCACGAATTTTTGGAATTTTTTTGCGTATCAGTTGTAAAAAGAGACTTTAGAATTAAATTGAAATAAAAATAAAAAATATAGGTATTTATTAATAATTTTATTTTTTTTTAAATTTAAGTTAGTAACACACACATGTATTTATTTTCATAAATAATAAAAATTTCACAGGATTTCAAATATTTACAAATTTTTTATAAGTTTCTTCTCAATAATTCAATTACTTTCAGAAATAATAAAACTTATTTCGCAGGATTTCAATTATTTTTAATACAATGTTAATCAAATTCCTCGAGAAATGTAATTATTCTTAAAAAGTTGATTTTAATTCGTCGAAAGAATTCAATTATTTAAAAATTTGTTGATAAAGTTCTTTATGAGAATTCAATTTTAAGAAGTAATTTAATTAATTTTCTAATAAAAATTGATTTAAAAATGAATTTCAATTAAAATTTTAGATAATAAATAATAACCGAATATTAAAGCATTAGGTACAAATAGCACAAATTTTTAGAAATAATTGAATTTTGAAAAAGTTTCAAATTAAAATCCTTGAAAATCTGAATTTTTCATACTTTTCACCGACAATTTTGCATCATTAATTTTTTTGAAAATGTTTAATGAAATCTTTCTTGAAATTATTTGCAGTTTTCATTTTCTAAACAAGTTGATTTGAAAATTCTCAAAGAACTTTTTCTAAAAATATTAAAAATAATTGATATAAAGAATAATTTTAGTTAATAATATTAAAAAAATTATTGAATTTCGGAGAAGTTGAAAATAATTGCAGAAATTCAATTATTTTCAAAAGTAAAAAAATTCTTGGCAAAATTTCAATTATTTTCAAAAATTTTCCTCAATTCAATTAATTTTAATATCTACGATTTAAATAAAATTTTTCAAAAGTACTAAATTATTTGAAAGTCTTTTTAATACTATATTATTTTCGTAAATAATAAAATTCTTTTTGAGGAATTCAATTATTATCATAAACAATAAAACTTATGTCAGAATTTGAATTATTTTTCATACAATGTTAATCGAATTCCTCGAAAAATATTATTATTCCAAAAAATGTTATTAAAATTCGTCGAAAGAATTCAATTATTTCAAAACTTTTTGATAAAATTTTTTATGAGAATTTAATTTCAACAATTAATCAATTATTCAAAAAATTATCTTTTTTTATATTTAAATAATTGAATTCACGTAGAATTCTTCATATTTTCTGTCGCTGCGCGAATTAAAATTGTAGGTGCTGATGGGTGATGCCCTCTGATGATGAATGAAGGAAAAATGTTGAATTTTAAATGAGAGAAAAATTGGGCAGACTTGTACGGACTTTCGTATATATTAGACGTATATAACAAACAATTAATTTTTTAATAATAGACTTTCACGTGTTGAACATTTTATAATAATATTCTTATATGTTATTGAATTTTAAAATGTTTGAATTTGAAGTCTTTGAAAATCTTAATTCCTTTAAAGAAATAATAATTATTAAATATTAAAACAGAAATTGGTGATATTTTCGAATAATTTTATATTTAAAGAAATTCGCAAATAAAAGTAAGAACATTTTTTTAAGTATCTAATTATTTTTAAGGTGAATCAAAATATTTTTTAGAGTCAGGGAGAAAGTCAAAAACTTTGTCTGGAAATTAGGGAAAAATCAGGAAAAAACAAAAATAAATTTTTGTCACAACTCTGTAATTGTTGTTCTATTCTCAAAATTTGAATTAGTAAAAAATGTTTACTAATTTGAATTAGTTGACTGACTGTTTGCTTTTAAATTAGTCAACTTTACTAATAAATTAGTAGAAATTATTTTTATTTTAAATCTTTTTATTTCATTTTTATTTAATTATTTTTATCTATTTATTTAGATAAATATTTTAATTATAAATTATATATAATCGTTTATTTAGTTTTTCGTGTGAGAATTCTAGGAAAAGGAAATATGAAAATAATACACTTGAAGTATTGTATATGATTTCTGTGGACGATAAAAATTCAATATTGTGTAAGACATTTGTTGCCATGAGAAGAATAACACGACGGATTTCTTTGCGATGGTTTCGACAAATTTTTTTTTCTCCTTTTCCACCTCCTCTGTTATTTTTTGTTTTTTTCTTCATTGTTTCCTTCTTTGGAAGGGTCTAAAGACTTGTAGTCACTGAGAAGATTGAACAGCGATTGGCAGCTGCACGTTCGAAGGATATCTCGAGTCAACGAGACGATATTTCTCCGGAGACTGACGTCACTTCCGGGCGTTTCACGGCTAAAGTTGGGATATGCGACGCCCTGAAATAAACTCAGGACGAAATGTTATATATATATATATAAAGAGACCGTCGTTCCTGGTTCACGTATAAAGTGAGAGCGAGAAAGCAGAACTGCAAAATGCAATCCACATTTCGAACCGAGCACCGGAAGTATTCTTCTCGAGTTCTTCAAACTTCTTCTAAAGGTAACTTCGCCAACACTTGCGTTGGGTGAATATTTGCACTCGTCCTCTCTCTCTCCCCCCCTATCACTCCCTCTCTCTTGCTCACTATAAAGGATATTGTATTGTCGTATATGGTTGCTATTTACTGCTTTTTCCTAGATACACATTGCTCAAGGCTCAAAAGAAGATGGAAAGATGTTTACCACTGAATTTTATGCTCAGCATATTTTTACACTAAAAGAAGATTATGCGTTTTGAAAAAAATACACCATTTCCTAACGGTATTAAAGCGTTGAAGATTTTGCGAAAGAATTTTTTGATGATTATTATTTCACTTTTGGTGTGATGCTCAATAACTATTTACTAGAGTGTAAATCGATAATTTTACTCTCCGTCTGACTTGAAAATTACCTTTACTACAACGAAGAAAGAATTTAGTTTTTAAATTAATTCTATTTATTATTTATTTACTTTATTATAGTCTCTAAATTTGAATTAGTTAAAATGTTCACTAATTTGAATTAGCAATTGCATTTTTGCCTTCGAAATGGTAAATTTTGCTAAAAAATTATTAGAAATACCTATTTATTAATAAAACTCATTAATTTATAATTAACTGACTTTCTTCTTTTAAATTAGTGAATTTTACTTTTAAAATATTAAATTTTCATAAAAAATAATTTATTTTTTACATATTTCAAATATTTAATTATTATTATTTTTCCATAGGAATTGGGATTTTCAAAAATTTCAAATTCAAACCTTTTTGAACTTAATCAATTTATAAAAATATTGTTATAAAACATGAAGTTATCGATTGCTCCGAGTCGAAGACTCGAAGTGATTGATTTCTTCATGCTTGATAATAATAAAAAGGATCGAGTGTTAAAATCATTATTTGATATTTATATTATAAAGTTATTGTTACTGTAACTTCATAAAAATTTTTTTCATATTCTATTGTTATCAAAAATTTAAACTAAGCTTCATTTTCAAAACAATTTTTTTAGAGAATTCTACGAGAATTCAATTGTTTAAAGACTAAAACAAATTATTTATTGAATAATTGAATGTTTTCTTAAAATTTAATTCTTATAAAGAATTTTATTAACAAATTTTTAAATAATTGAATTTTTTTGAAGAATTTAATTAAATTTCTTGAAAATAAATGAATCTTTGTAAAGAATTTGATTTTCACGAAAGGAATTCAATTATCAATTATTTTTTAATAGTTTTTGCAAAAGTTCCTTGAGTATTTTCAAATCCATCTGTAAAATCTCTGTAAAAAATTTTATTATTTATGAAAATATATTAAAGAAATTTAAAAAAAATTTCTAAATATTTGAATTTTTGTGAAATTTTTATTATTTATGAAAATAATTAAATGTTTTTGTAGAATTTTATTAAAATTGTTTTTAAATAGGTAATTGAATTCCTTTGAGTAATTTTTTTAAAATAGTAGATATTTAAAATCATTGAAATGAGGGAAATTTTTGAAAATAATTCAACTTTGAAGAAGAATTTTTTTATTTATAAAGATAATAATTGGGATTTTGTCGAGATTTTTTTTTACAAATTTTGAACATAATTGAATTTTGAGATAAGAATTTAATTACTTTTGAAAATAATTGAATTTTTGCAATCATTTGTAACTTTTTCAAAATTCAATTTTTTTAGTGTTTTCAACTAAAATTCTTCTATAACTCTATTATTTTTAATAAGTAATTAAATATGTATATTGTCAAATTTAACTTATTTTAGAAGATTTTAAATTATTAATATTTTTTAAAAAATCTAAGTTCATTAAAATTTCTAATTAAATTCATTCAACATTCAAATTTTATAAAATTTCAAATTGCAACCGTTTGAAGTTCATTTATTTATGACAATTGTAAGTGCAACTCTTTTATAATTGAATTATTTTGAAATATTTGCCTAAAATTATTCATTTAATAATTTATAAGGCATTATTTGATGATAGTTGTTCAATATTTAAGTTATTTAAAAATAAATTATTGTTAGAAATTGAAAAAATTGAAGGTTTTGTATTATAATTTGTGGTAATTTTATAGTTTATGAGTCAAACAAAAATGACACAAAAATTCAGTATTTTCTTATGAATTCTAAAAATTTCATTTTTATCAGTGCCTGTCTTTTCCCTGAATCCCCTATGTCAATATATGATTATTATAATTATAATAATATTAAAACTATATATTTCAATTCATATTTTATTTTTATAAAAAAAATTTTGAATTACAATTTTTTACGTTCTATTATTTTGAAAATTGCTAATTTTATTTTAAAAAGTGAGTGAGAAGTCAGCAATTGTTCCTAGTGTTTACTACTAATTTAAATACTCAATTTTACTTATTTATTGGATTCTATTATTTATTATGATTTCTCAATGTTTTACTAAAAAGCAATTAAAATATAGAATGATTCGTATACGTCTGACTATAACTGCTTTATACTACTGACATTTAAAATGATTACTGAAAATTGGTTGAAACTGACTTGAATTGTTGATAGAATGTAAATAATAGTTGGTAAACATTTGTCTGACTAAAATTTACTTTAAATTATGCTACAAGAAGTGAAAACGTCTGACTATAACTGACATTTACTACTTATAGGAAAATTATTAACAGTTACTGATTAAAATTGACTTCAACTACTGATAGGAAGTTAATAATAGTTCGAAAATACTAAAACTCGTAATTGACTTTCATTACTGATGCAAAAAAATTATGTGCAAACGTCCGACTGCAGTTGACTTGTACTACTGAGATTTTATATGTTTTATAGTCTTTTAATATCTTTATAAATTTCTTTATAGTCAAAAATGACTTTAATTTTTGATAGAAAATTTAGAATCGTTCGAACTTTATTTGCCAGACCAAAAATTGATTTTCACTACTTATAATCAAAACATTCGCTCTGTCTGACTACATGCAGAGTATTACTACTTTTACTAAATTTACGAGAATTAATTTAACATCTAACAATATATTTTCGATTTCCGTGCGTATGGAAGGAATTTTTTTTTATTTTTGTTCGTAAGGTACGAAATTTAATTCATTTCCTTGCGTAAGAGGATAATTTTTAATTAATTTCTGTGCGTAATGAAGGAATTTTAATCTATTTTCGTGCGTAAAAAAGAAATTTATTTCAATTTCCATTTGTAATGCAGGAATTTTAATTATTTTTCGTTCGAATGGGAACAATTTTAATCGATTTCCATGCGTAAAGGAGGGATTTTTTTCTATTTCCTTGCGTAAGGGAGGAACTAATATCATTTTAAGTTTTGTAGTGACTAACTTTTTGCTTTTGAATTAGTAATGTTTACTAATCAATTATAAGAAATTACAATTTATTAGTAAAAATTACTAATTCGAAAGCAAAATGTCAGTTACTTAATTAATTTAGTCCATTTTTTTACTAATTCAAATTTAGAGAGTAAGGAAAAAATTAAAAATTAAAATACAAAAATAAGTGCCAAGCTAAAATACGGACCAAAAATAAAAAATTACGGACCATTTACGGACCAACTGACAAAAATAGAATCAGGCCTAATTAAATAAGAAAACATTTAACTTAAAACTAGAAATTCAATTTTTCATAACTATAAAACATGAAGAAATCGATAACACCGAGTCCTCGACTCGAAGTCATCGATTTCTTCATGTTTTATAATAATTAATAATAATTATTAATAAAAATAAATTGTAATAATAATTAAAATCATTATCAATTCAATTTTTTTTTAAGAGTTTTTATCTAAAATTCTTCTTTATATCGATTATTTTTAATAATTTTCGAAGAAGTTCTTTGAAAATTTCCAAATTCATTTTTTTACAATATTCAATTTTACAAAATTTCAATTATTCGTAAATTCTTTAATTAAATAAATATTAGTAAATAGAAACTAAAAATAATACCTATTAAAAAAAACTCAATTAAACATTTTCAAAAAAATGAATTACAAAATTCAATTATTTTTTCAAATTCACGCTATAATGCTTTTAATATTCAATTATTATCTAAAATTTTAACTGAAATTCATTTTTATAAAATGAAAATCAATTTTTATTAGAATATTCTACTAGAATTCAATTATTTAAATACAAATAAAATGCAAATAAATAATTTATTGAATAATTGAACGTTTCTTAAAATTCAATTCCCATAAAAAATCGTTATCATAACAAATTTTCGAATAATTGAATTCTATCAACGAATTTTAATGAAATTTTTAAGAATAATTACATTTTTCGAGAAATTCGATTAAAACTGTATTAAATAATTGAAATTCTGCATTGAATTATTATTATGTATGAAAATAATTGAATTCTTGCGAAGAATTTTATTAAAATTTTTAAAAATAATTAAATTCTTATAAAAAATTAACAGGAATTCAATTATTATTAAAAATTTTAATAAAATTCTTGGCATAAATGAAAAATAACAAGATTCTTAGCAGATCTTCAATTACTTTTAGAAATTTTAATAAAATTTTTTGCAAGAATTTAAATATTTTCATAAAATAATAAAAATCTTTGCAGAGATTCAATTATTTTCAAAAGTCCTAATAAAATTTTTCGTAAGAATTCAATTATTTTTAAAAATATCAGAATTTTAACAGATATTTAAACATTTTAAAAAGTTTTGATAAAACTTTTTTTTGTAGAAATTTAATTATTTTTAAGACAATTTTAAAAAAATGTCTTGATAAAATACAATTATTTTTAAAATTTTAATGAAATTCTTCGAAAGAATTCAATTATTGAAATACAAAAATCAATAATTTATTTAATAATTGAATGTTTCTTGGAATGAAATTCCTATTAAAAATATTATCAACAAATTTTTAAATAATTAAATTCTTTGGACGAATTTTAATAAAATTTTTAAGAATTTTTTCGAGAAATTCAATTAAAATTCTATTGAAAATAATTGAATTCTCCTAATAAAAGAGTTTTATTACTTTTGAAAATAATTGAAATTTTGCAATGGATTTCATTAAAATTCTTGAAAATAATTAAATATATTTACTTTAAAAAATAATTGAATTCGTGTGATAAATGTTGTTAATTATGAAAATAATTGAGGGCTCAGATCGAAGAACCGACGCTTCGCAATGTTCTGTGCATTTACAAGCGTCGGTTCTTTGATCCGAGCCCTCAATTGACATTTTTTAATGAATTTTATTAAAATTTTTGAAAATAATTGAATTTTGTCGAAGAATTTTGCTGTTTATTTATAAAGATAATTGAAATGTTGACAATGTTTTTTAGATTTTTTGAAAATAATTGAATTTTGGAGAAGAATTTTAATATTTCTAAAGATAATTGAAATTTTGACGAGAATTTAAAAAAATTTTTGAACATAATTGAATTTTTGCGAAGAATTTTATTACTTTTAAAAATAATTGGCTTTCTGCAATCATTTGTAATTTGTCTAAAATTCTCAAACTTATATCGTACAATTTACCAACTTTTCATCCTTTTTGAATGAAATTACGGACTTTACGGACCTTTTTTCAAAAAAACGGACTTTTACGGACTTGAAGCAAAGTTACGTATTTTTTTAGGATTAACGGACCTACTTCGAGCCCTGAGGTTATTTTTACTACTTGATATTGGCGCTAAAAGTCAAATTCTATTAGAAAAATTTTTGTTTCTGCATTTTGGCAAATTCTTTATTTGGCGTCAGTTGTAAAAGTCGGATTCGGTCAGACATCGTTTTTTAATTTGTTGAATTAGAAGTAATAACCAGTTTTGTCCGAACATTTATTTATTTATAAACATATTATTTTTTGTGTGTTTTCAGTAGTAGTACTCACTATATAGTCCGACGTAAATTAAAATTTTTAATTAACAACCTTTTTTTATAGAAAAGAAATGCGTTTCCCTTTTATTAAAATTGGAAAACAATAATTATAATGAAAGTCACTTGTCTAAATAATTGTTCGAATCTGAATATAATGACAAGTTCATCGTGAAATTTGAATGGAAATTTTATTATTACATAATAGGAGATTAAAATCAACAATTTCACATTGAATAGAGGGAAAGGTTGAAATATTGATTGTCAGGAGTGATGACAACAATCATTGAAAGGACATTATAGGATCACTGTACGTTATTCGGTGTTGCCGAGGATAAATTAGACTGGGGCTAGATTGAGTTACTATATACGTGTTTGCAGGGTATTATGTGTCCTACACTGTAATCAATATGCCAGCATTGAACTTTCAATTAGTGTCACTTAGCTCAACAAACACAGCCGCTCCTATTTCCAACGCGCGATCTCGTGCTTTTGGTTACACATATATAGAGAGTGAGAGAGAGAGAAAGAGAGACACAGGAGCGAAAGCTTTGGTTTTATATTTGGTTTTTGACCCGATTGCACAACGTTAAGACCAAACATCTCTCTAATGGAGGAAGTGAAAACCCCGCCTTCTAAACGTTTTCCTACATTTTAGCAAACTCCAACTAATGGTCCACTTACAACGCATTTCATCCGCTCTGAACGCGCTCTAGAGAAAACAATTTTCAATGTATCACTTCTTTTTCCATGCTTGTTCCATTTTTCCCCCATCGACTTTGAATGTTTTTAAATAAATTGCGTTCGCATTTTTACACCACGAAGGGTTTGTTTCTTTTTCTTTTTTTTGAATGGCTTTCGAAAAGAAAATGCTTGCTTAGAATTTAGAACAGAGCAGAGATAAAGTACGTGAGGGGAGAAAGTCTGACTTTAAATGTCTCTTGCTACTTGTGACAAAAATGTTGGTGTTTGCCTCTTGGCTGACTAATTTTTTCTTTTACTACTGATTGAAGAAACTAATGATTCATTGAACGTGTTTTTTATTTATTTATTATTTATTATTTATTTATTTATTTATTTATTATTAATTTATTATTTATTTATTACTTACTACTCTTTAATTATTTTCATTGTTGCTATAATTTTCAAGTAGTCATTGTTATAACTTTCTCTTTTTAAAATTAAAGGCTTACTTGAACCGATTTTTACTACTGTGATAAAAAAGAGACAATTTTTTCGAATTTAATTTTTTATAAATTTTATAAAAAATTAGTTATTAAACATTTGTCTCACCAAAACGAATTATCACTGAAAGCAAAACAATACACGTAGTCTGACGAGAATTGACTTTTACTACTGATACCAAAAATATATATATTTCTTTCAATTTCCACATTTATTTACAATTTTTTATTCACTATTTTCTACAAATAGAAATTTATTCAAATTAAATTTGTTTAAAATATTAAATAGCAATAAATTTTATTACTAAGAAACGTACAAAATAATTAATAAACTTTGTCTGACTATAACTAATATTTACTACTAATACAAACAAAACAACTTGACAGCAACTGCATTTACTACTTGCACAGAAAAATTAAAAAATTTCATAACAAAAGTAAGTTTTGACTTTAACTACTAAAGACAAAAATATTTGTAAAATTTGTCTGACTACAATTAGATTTTACTACTGACACGAAAACTGACGAATTTCTTACCACTGTCACTTTTATAAATGACATAAAGAAAACATTTTTCGTAACAAAAAAAGTCCTAACTTTTACTACTGATCACAAAAATAAAAAATAATTAGTAAATGTGGTCTAACTACAATTCGATTTTACTACTGATATAAAAAAATATAAATTTCTTCCCATTGTAAATTTTATAAATAAAATTGAAAAAATAAAGTTTTTGGAAACAAAAAAGTGCCAAACTTTATTACTGATAATAAAAATAAAAAAAACCAAATTAGTAAACGTTGTCTGACTAAAACTGACTTTTACTACTGACATAAAATTAAAGTAAAAATTTATTCCCATATTGTAAATATTATAAAGAATTTAAAAAAATAAAGTCTGTCTATAATTGGCTTTTACTACTGATACCAAAAATACAAAATTTCCTCTGACTGATGCCCACATCTATTAATAAAAAAATTTTAATCTACAACTGGCTTTTCCTAAAAAAATTAATACACTTTGTCTGACTATAACTGTCATTTACTACTAATACAAAAAATGTTTGATTATAACCCTTTTAGACTCTTACTATTTTCACACAAAAAAATAAACATAAACTTTTTTGTAAAGAAAAAAATGATAATTTTTATTACTAAAAGTAAAACAATTCATAGAATTCGTCTGACTAAAATTGCCTTTTACTACTGAGACCAAAATTGATGAATTTCTCTTCACCATGACTTTTATGAATAATATAAAATAACAGTTTTTGTAACAAAAAAGTAAAAAATTTTAATAAAAAAAGTTCAAAAATTAATAGTCATTGTCTGACTATAATTGTCTATAACTACTGATAGCAAAAAATACAAATTTCCTCCGATTGAGACATTTCTAACCACTTAAAAGAAATACATTTTTTCAAAATTTCTATACAATACCGAAAAAAATTAATAGGTACAGTTTGTCTGACTAGAACTGTCAATTACTACTAATACAAAAAAAACAATTTGATTATAACAAAGTTTCACTACTTTGACTCAAAAAAGTAACAGTTTCGTAAACAAAAAAATCCGTCCTTTTACTACTAAACACTAGCAATAATTCGCGCTCTAAAGCGCGCGGCTAACTTTTTAGTTCATTTTTTAAATAAAATTATCAATTTTAAAAATAATAGAATTTAAAAATTTTAAATTCAAATTTTTGTTGAAAACACAAAAATAATTCAATTTTGGAGAAATTGCAAATAATTTATTGCAAAAATTCAATTATTTTCAACAGTAATAGAATTCTTCTCATAAAATTCAATTATGATTAAAATTAAAAAAGATTCTCGTCAAAATCCCAATTATCTTTGTAAATAACAAAATTTTTCCTCAAAGTTCAATTATTTTAAAAAATGACAATAAAATTCTTGTCCTAATTTCAATTATTTTCAATATCTACTATTTTAATAAAATTTTCCGAGAAAAATTCAATTATTTGATAAAATTTTTTTTTAAATCGTACACAAACATTTTTATTATTGTCAAAAATAATAAAAATTTCACAGGAATTCAATTATTTACAATTTTTTATAAATTTCTTCGCAATAATTCAATTATTTTTATTAATTTTTAATTATTATAAATTATTATAAAACATAAAGAAATTGATCACTCCGAGTCTTCGACTCGGAGCAATCAATTTCTTCATGTTTTATAGCTGTTTTGATTTGCAGGATTAATAAATATATATAATTCACTTTTTACTTTTAATATAATTGAAGTGGCGTAATAATTAATATTAACTACTTAATTGATTAGCAAATATATATTTTAACTTCTGTACAAAATGTTGCGTCTTGCTATTTCGGTCGTTTGGTCGTATCTGGCGGTAAGCAAATTTTCAGGAAAATTCCTTCCCACTTCAATTAAATTAGGAAGGGGTACCCCTATGTCCTTTTCCTCAATCGACGAAAAACGAGGAGACATATTACCGCGTAAAGTTAAGTATTGAATTCTCAACATACCGGCCACCTTGATGTATTCAAAAGATCAATATTATATTGATCTTATGATATCAATATCTTGATATCAATATCAATATCAAGATCAAATTAATTTAAAATTACATATATTAAATTTGTCAAAAAACTTGTTAAAATTGCTAAACAAATAAATCAATTTAAAAATTTATATTATACAAAACAAATCGATGCAGTTTCTTTTCTTTGGTGTGATTTTTCTTTACAAGACAAAACAAAATTTATGCCACAAGAAAAAGAACTTAGCAAAAAAACGAATCATTAATTTCCTTCAAATGGAAAGGGACAAATTTTTGTTATTGCCCGTTTATATTCACCGAGTGCAGTCTTGACTGTCGCTACTCTGATCACACCGTCAGTGCCTTCTTGCGAAGAAACGATGCGGCCCATCGTACACTGCGTACCTGACTACGACCTGAAATTGGACAGAATCGCTCCCTAAGAGATGCCAGGACCGTCTGAGGACCAGCGTGACACAAACGCTAATGCTCATATTCAATTATTGATTTTGTAATTCGATGTTTAGGCAATAATAATATTTTGCGCTATTTCAATTAAACATCTGATTGCTAAATAGGGTGCTGGACCAGTACCATAGGTGAGAGTATTCAATTCATAAACCTCCAGCGGCAAATCTGGACCAAATAGCCATATAATGCGCTGTAGAGGTTTCTGAGAATCGACAATCAACACCTGTCGGTACATTTTTGCAATGTCCGCGGTAATTACAAATTTATGTTTTCTGAACCGAAGCAAGATTTCGAATAAATCATTCAATATAGGAGGCCCCGATAAAAGAATATTATTAAGTGAAACACCATTTGTTGTTTTAGATGAAGCATTATAAACAACGCGAAGACTAGTTGTTAACGACGATAATTTAATAACGGCATGATGCGGTATATAATAACTGACAACACTCGAATCACTATCGTCAACCTTTATCATGTGACCCAATTCAATATACTCTCTCATAAACTGATCATACTGGGACTTTAACTCTTTATTTTTTGCTCATTTGCGTTCTAATGATAAAAACCTATTTACAGCAATTTGTTTAGAATCTCCCAAAATAATTTCTCGATCTGATTTGAAAGGTAACGTAACGACAAATTGACCATTGGACGAAACACTCGTCGTGTCCTTGAAATGTATTTCCATGGGACAATTAATAGAGACAACAGGTTTAGATTCAAAATATTTTTCTTCTATCTCCCAGAATTTTCGAACCTGACTATCGAGATCATTCGTTTTTACAAAATGGCAAAGTAATTTTTTTGGTTCTTTATATGATGACAAAGTCACGGAGACAATCCACCTCAAATGAGTTTTTTGTAGAGTAGGCAAATCTGATCCTAATTTAATTTGTCCTTGGCACAACAAGTCCCAAAAAAGAGATGGGCCTATTAATATAACTACACGATTTGATTCAAAAAATTCGGGATCAGCTGAGCGTAAATCTTCTGGAATGTTTAAATTATCTATGTCAAAGGAAACCGAAGAAACATTTGTTGTAATATTAGGTAAAACGAGACAAGACAATTTTGCTTTAAAACTATTAAACCTTGAACCAATTGTAAAAGTTATATGCTTTGATATACGAGACTCTTCCTGACCAATGCCTGAAATGTTCACATGAACGGGTTTAGTTTTAAGTTTAAGTTTTTTGCATAACTCTTCTGTTACAAAATTCGACTGTGATGCAGAATCTAATAAAGCACGACACTCGTGAATATTCCCATCACTATCTCTGATATTTACCAACGCTGTCGCCAATAGTACCTGCTTCTTTTTGCCAAAAGTAGCACAAGCGGTAAGGGAAGATAAAGCGGATATCTCAGAATTAGCAGATGATGAATTCGAGCTACTTGAGTCTGACATTCTCTCTAAATGAAGAATAGTATTTTTTTTTTTGGAACACTTTTAAAAATTACTTTGATTTCTACAATCACGAGTATTGTGTCTTTTTTTTAAACAATTGAGACACAAATGCAATTTTCGAGCTTCATTTATTCGTGAATTTATATCGAGTTTCAAAAAAGAACCACACGAATTTATAAAATGAGCCCCTTTACAATAATGACAATAACCTGAATCTGTAGTGACTAATGTTTTACTTGGCTGACGTGTTCGTGTTGTACCCGAGGAAGATTTTGAAGGAATGACCTTGGCATTACTACTCTTTATTCCTTGGAGCATTTGACAATTCTCGGATAAGAATTTTTATATTTCTTTTAATGTAGGTAACGCGCTTTTTGATTGACACCTTTTCCAATCTCGAAGTGTAATAGGATCTAATTTCGACATAATTATGTTTATTATTATCATGTCCCACCCCCCTACAGGCACCCCGAGCACCTCCAGGGAGCGTATATTTTTCTCAATTCCCGATTGAATTAAACGAATTCCTTGATAAGATTCGTGTTCCATACTCGGAATTTCGAAAATTGCATTAATGTGACTATTTATAATAAGATTACTATTTTCATATCGCTCTTTTAGCAATGACCATGCAATTTCATAATTCGCGTCTGTTGTTTCTAAAGACTGTATCTGCTCAGCGGCCTCGTCCGCTAAAAGGGATCGAAGATAATGAAACTTTTGTATATTTGATAACGAGTTATTTTCGTAAATTAATGACTTGTATGTGTCTCGAAAATTTAGCCACGATTCGTATGCTCCCGAGAACGTTGGAATGTTGATAGTAGGCAACTTGACATGACTCGAAATTGTGTTTACTTCGTGATTAAAGTTATGACCTAACGAATTGTTTGTTTGTGAAAGTGCTTGACTTAATCTCTCGTTTCTATTTATTATTAAGTTTGCCGATCCGATTATTGCGAAAAAGGAATTTTCAAAATTTGTCAAATCTTCCGACGATTTTTTATCTTCGCCTTCGATTTCAATAATTTTTTCCTGAATTTCCATAAAAGAATCTAAAACACTATTTATTTTTTTCGTTCTCGCTTTTAAAATTTCAATATTGTCACTATTTTCATACTTAGAAACAAAAGTTTCCAAACGCGTCAATGAGGCTTTTATTATTTTTCGTCTTTGCTTTAACGACTCTAAACTCATATTAGATGACTCATCACTTGATTCATTATTAGGCATGATTAATTATATATTTATATTTTTTTTGTTAAAAAATCAAAACATGCAAATAAAAGCGTTTTTTTGTAATAGAAAAGATATAAGGAATCAATTTTATTTATTTTAAAAAGGATAAAATAATAAGAAGGAAGCACATTCACCTGATATATGACGTGTGCGATGATCTCCCCTCCAGGATGCAGTCCTCTTATAAGTTGATAAATTGTTCATTTGTTAATTATAATTTTTTTTTAATTTTTCTAATTTTTCATATTTTATTATGAATCATGAAAAAATACCAGTATATTTTCGATTTGTCAAAACAAGTTTTTTTTAAAGAAAAACAAAAGAATACACAAAAACTAACTTCAGGTGTGGACAGAATAAAAGAATGAATTATAGGATTATTATAGTTAATTGTTATCATACTACTTTTATGAATATTTTTATATTCATAAAAGTTGTCTGACCACAATATTAAATTTTACTACTAAGACCAAAAATGATGAAATTCTTTTGACCAGAATTTTTTAAATAATATAAAAAATAACAGTTTTCGTATCATAAAAGTGTTAACTGTTACTACTGCAAATGAACATAAAAAAAACAATAGTCATTGTCTAACTAAAATTATTTTACTACTAAAACAAAAAAAAGTTTTCATAAAAAAGAAAAATAAGTTTTGATTTTTAGTTTTAGTCTGACTCTACGAGACTTTTACTACTTCGAAACAAAAAATAACAGTTTTCGCAACAAAAAAACAAGTTTGACTACAACAGACTTTCACTACTATTCGAAAAAAAGTTTCCCTCACAAAAAAAGAAATTCCAAGCAAACATTTACGAATCGATTTCATTGAGGGTTGCCTTTTTTCTCGTGGTTTGATTAAGTTTGCCCTTGTCATTTGCTTTGTGGATACTTGCCTTTCAAGCTTCGTAACATGTAAAGTCAATGTGGAACAAACTTGTGGAAGGTTTAGGGTTGCCGGCTTATCGGAGGACGTCTTAACCATGCGGTGGATAGTTTACATAGTTAAGAAATCAGAGTAGATGAAGAGGGTTAAGTTGAATCTCTCTATCCTAATTGGCAAACCAATAGTTGACGACAACCTATGAGAAACTACATTACAAATCATTATCACCGCAGTTAATGAACTTTTTTCTTTACTTTTTCTTCCCACTCTATTCAACCCTCGACTATAATAAATTCAATACTTTTGATATCCAAAATTCAGAGAGGAAGAAATTTATTTTCTTTTTTTCTTGGAGAATAGAACGAAACAAGAGGAAATATTTCCCTCTCTTTGGATTGGTAATTAGTTTCTTCTAATAAATTGGAATTATTTGACAATTATTGCTTTTTAGGTGTAGTGATATTTTTTAATTATAGACACTTATTAAGATATATTATCGAAAATTTGTCTTGTGAGAATGTTTGGCTAAAAAATTCTTTTTAGCCAAGAAAAAGAATTTCTTTTTTTAAAGAAGATTTCTTAGCTAAACATTACCAAAAGACAAATTTGTTGGGATTTTTTACAAGAGAAAGGAATTAGAAGAAAATTGTTGAAATGATGAAATTTATTTAATTTTTGAAAATTAAATTTAGTACTAAATAACGTCTGACTAAAGAAGATCTTAACTACTGATTTTGTGAATAATACATAACGTCTGACTGGAATTGATATTTACTACTAATTTTAAAACAAGTTTATTTGTTTTCAAATTAGTAACGATTTTTTTAATTAAAACAATTATTATTTACTATCGAAACAATATTTTTTTTATAAAAAATATTGTAAAACAGGAATTTACTTTTACTGAAAGCAAACCTTTACTACTTTTACTACAAAATGTCTGACTAAAAATTCCTTTTACTACTACTACTATCACAAAAAATTACCTAACTCTACAAATGGTTATCAAGATAAATAAATTTAAAAAAATTATTGTAAAATGAACAAAAGAAGTAGAAAAAAGCAAATGAAACAATTTTTTTGAAATATAACCAAAAAAATATAAAAAAAACAATTAAAAATAATTTTTACAAAATAAATAAAAGAAATAGAAAAAAAGTAATTAATACACTTAATTGTAAAATAAATGAAAGAAATAGAAAAAAAATAAAAATAATATAAAATAAATAAATTGTAATTAATTTACACATAAATAAATAAAAGTAACAAGAAATCATAAAAGAAGAGAAGATAAAAAACAAATAAATAGAGAAAAAAAATAAATAACTAGAGAAAAAAATAAATAAACAGAGAAAGCTAATAGTATAAAATAAATAAATAATTTACCTATAAATAAATACAGGTAAGAATAAATAATAATAAATAAAAGAAAAGAGAAAAAAAATATAAGAAATAAAAAACGAGAAATGAACTGTAAAATGGAAAAAAATCGTTCTCATTCGGTTTTTGTTCATTAAATATTATCAAATTGTTCCTTCCTTTTTGGAATCAGTTATCTGAAAAAAAGAGGAAGAAGGGAAAAATAAAAATAAAAAAAAAGAACCAACAAAAATAAAATGTCCGACGCCACTGTGTTGACAAAAAGTCTCTCGGGCAACATCCGGACCACAAGCCGATTTCAAGTTGAAGCTTTTCTTAGCGAAAAGAAAACCATTTGGTCCCGTTTCCGACGAGATACGATTGTCCATTGGTGTTCGTCTTTGCCACCTCCTGTTATTCCTTTCGATTGAAATCGTCCACGAGCGATAAATACGTTTTCAAACGTGACTGGCTGCTTTTGATAAAAAAGAACTTTTTTTTCTTATATACATTTATAATTAAAGACAAAATTTAATGAGATTTTTTTTAATAACTTTCTTTATTTTTATTATTTTTATTATTTTTTTGCATTCTTTTTACTTTATTTGGTTTTATTTACTTTTCGATATGCTCATCTATTTATTTATCTGTTTATTTTAATTATTTGTTTATTTATGCAGTTATTTATTTTTTATTTATTTATTTATTTTATTTGTTTATTTATTTATTTTTTTATTTACTTAATTGTTTACTAATTAATTAAATATATTTTTTTACTTTTATATATATTCTCTTTCTATTTATTTATTTACTAGCAAATGATTGCCGCGCCAGCGCGCGGAACGCTGTATTCCATTTGTTATTATTTTGTAAATTAAAAAGTTCTATATTTTCAAGAATAAACATTAATTTTTGAATGATTACAAATTTTAAATTTTTAAATTTAAAATTTCTTTATAATTTACTTATTAAGTACATAATATTAAAAATATATTAAAAAATATTAATTAAACTCGATTATTTTTAAGAATTTTAATATGAATTTAATTATTTTCAACCATTTTTATGACATTTTTATAAAACAATTATTATTTTCAAAAGTTTTAATAAAATTCCTTCAAAAAATTCAATTATTTTCAAAAATTCAGATAAAATTCTTCGAAACAATTCAATTTTTTTTATGAATTGTAAAATTTTTCGCAAGAATTTAATTATTTTCATAAATAAGAAAATTCTTTGCAAGAATTAAAATATTTTCATAAAAATACTTTTGCAGTAATTTTATTATTTTCTGAAATTTTTAAAAATTCATGGAAACAATTAAATTGTTTTTATAAAATGTAAAATTCTTGTCAGGAATTCAATTATTTTTGTAATTATAATGAAATTCTTCTCAAAAATTTATTTCTTTTTAAAAATTCTAATATAAAATTTATCTAAACAATTCAATTGTTCTCAAAATTTTTTAATAAAATTCTTCGTAAATTTGATTTATTTTCAATTGAATTTTATTAAAATTTTTTTAAATAATTGATTTTCTGTGAAAAATTTAATTATTTTTTAAAATAATTGAATTTTCTCGAAAAATTTTTAGAAGATTTTTAAAAATAATTGGAATTTTCGAAGAAATCAATATTAAAATTGTATTAAAAATAAGTGAAATCCTAATAAGAATTTTATTATTTATATAAAAATAATTTAATTCTTTACGAAGATTTTTATTATTTATAAATTGACTTTTTTCAAAAAAATTTACTTTTTTTTATTTTTAATTTTTTAACTTCTTTATTTGTTTAATTATTTATTTATCATTTTGTTTACTTACTTACCTATTTCCTTAACTATTTAATATTTTATTTATCTATTTATGTTTTTGTTTATTTAATCATTTATTCTTCTATTTAATTATATCTTTACCTATTTTATTTGTTTAATTACTTGTTTAGGTATTAATTTATTTATTTATCTATTTGTTTATCTTTCTATTTATTCATTAATTTTATTTATTTATTTATTTATTAATTTATTAAATTTACATTGTTATTTATTGTTATTGTAGTTTTTTAATTTATTTGTCTATTTGTTTATCCTTATATTTATATATTTATCTGTTTATTTTTTTCTATGCATACTTACTTATAAATTTATTTATTTTTTGTACCTATTAATTAATTTTTCTTCATTATTTCTGTAGGCATTTATTTATTTGCTTCTCTATTTGTTTAGTTATTTATTTATTACTTTATTTATTAATCTAACTGCTTATTTATTTATTTATTACAAATGATTTTTTTATAAAACATAAATGTTAAACATAATTTAATTATTTAATTTTAATTTTTAACTAAGTAATTTTTATTTTTTATTAATTTAATTTTCAATGATCAATGAGTCAATTTAATAAATATTCATTAATATTTAATTTCAATTCTGATTTGAATTTTATTTTCAATTAATTGTAATTTTAATTGAATATTTTTGGAAGCCATAAAATTATATAAATAAAAGATGTTTTGTTTCTTCTGTTTGGCCTGTTTCTTCTGTTTGTTTTCAGAAGAATCAAAACATCTTTTATTTATATAATTTTAATTTTAGTTAATTTGAATTTTGAATTGAATTTTATTTTCAATTAATTTTAATTTGTATCCTAACTTAAATTTTTAATTGATTTCAATTTTTATGTAATTTTTTTTTAAAATTAATTGCCCAAGATTTTTTATGAAAAAATGTCTCTCTTTTTTCTGTCGCCGCACGCGCGAAACGATGGAAATTAAACTGTTAAAAAATCGTTTATAAAAAAAAGGTAAAGCAAAAAAGAAAAAAAAAGGAAATTTTCATATTAGGAAGAGCTTTTGGATGAGAGCAGTAGTCGTTAAGTTCGGAAGTCAAAACGTGGGCAACAATATCCTGTCGCCTTGGTAATTAGTGGAGTGCAAGTTACGAGCCCTATAGAGGATGAGTTTGTGTGTGAGTAGTGGGGTTATGGCGACGACCACTGCCCTAATCGATATCCGATCACTCGAGAGCAATACGTCAAGTGCATCCCACGCTACAGAGATCTGTCCCCCTTCTGTACGCAATTGCCGTGCTTGACGAAAACCGCCCTCTTCACCCATTATAACATTTGAAAAATCCCTTGGTATTCAAATTTCATGAAACATTATATTTATGACCCATATTCTATACCAAAAATTATAACTCTATACAATATTCTCTACATATTATATACATGATTATTAAATAAAATTTCAAATTCGAGTTATTTCACTATTCTGATGGAAAGAATTTTTTTCCACTATAAATATATTTAAAAGAACACTAATTGTCATCTGACTAAAAATGACTTTTGCTACTGACACTAAAAAAAATCAAATGACCAAAAGAATATTTTTTGTACTACAAATATTAAAATAATGATAAATAATAACTACCAAGCTAGTCAAATAAATGAATTTTGTCAGTGCCACTATTACGAACAATTAAAAATTCGACGTCTGACTATAACTGCTTTTACTACTGGTAAATTTTTTATAAACTTATCCAATAGATGTCTGACCGAAAATGACTTGTACTACTGACGCTACAAAAAGAAATATATAATTTTCTGATTTTATCAGTCGCTAATATTAATTATAAATAAATACAGATTAATATTTAAGGAAAATTTCAAAGTTTAGAAAAAGAAAATTTTTTAAAATTTAGAAATATGAAAAAAATTAACTCATATTATTTTAATATCTTTATCTTATTAAACATTATCCTTCTGTTTACAATCCCCCTGTGATAATTCGATAATTATTAAAATCAACCATAAATTATAAATAATAAATAAATAAACAACTAAATAATCTTGCAATAAATTCTAAATATATAAATATAAATTTTTATCGGTTTGTAATATTATAAATTTTCCAGGAGCTTAATAATAATAATAATAAATCGACGTTTAATATAGAAATTCATTGAGAGTTAGATATAAATTACAGGTCGCCAATCTGGGACCAATAATTAAGTTTTCCATTAATCGTTGGGACAGCTGCGCTACTCACACGATCGATTCCCTTTTCCAGCAGTATAATAGTCAACGAGTGAGGCATTCCTAAATCCATTGCCTATTCTCTTTACACACCACACAATGAAATCTCTTCTCTCCCTCTCTCTCTCTCCCTTTCACTCTCTCTTTTTATCTATTTTTTCCCACGACGCGTTGAAATTATCGATTCACACTAATTTCGTAGAGAAACTGCTAATTAAATAATGTTATCTCAAATATCCTGCTGTTTGAAAATTTATAATATTCTCCATTATAGGGGAAGTTGATTTTCAGAAAGAAAGGAAACTAATTAAGAATTCAATAAGAGGAAATTAGAATATATTAAATTACAGGCAGATAGTTTTATTAACAATTACTAAATTTTGTTTATAATTATAGAATTTTATTAACAATTACATGATTTTTATTTATAGTTATGTAATTTAATTTAGAATTTCATTTTTTAAGTTTATAGTTACGTAATTTAGTTTGCAATTATATTATTTTATTTATAATTTACGGAAAATTTTTAAATAAAAATTCCTTTTTAGATAAATATTTTTTCCCTATTACATAATTTAATTTATATTTTCATAAAATTGAATTCATCGTTGCACAATTTAATTATAATAACAATCATTATTAAATTATTACATATTAATTCACGTAATTCAATATAACTTAATTTATTAAATAAATGTATTAAATAATTAATTTATAATTGAATGTCGAAATAATTAGATATCTTTGTCCGACATGATGTCGAATTTTAACATTAATGACAAATGCATAAAAAATTGTGACATATAGAATTTGTCGTTTAATGATAATATCAATGACTACAAATGAAGTCTTACTAAAAATAGCTTGCACTACTGGACAAAAGACTAATGTTTAAATAAAACTGATTTTTAGTCGTAATTTTATAAGCATAACAAAAATGACGAATAGCAGAATATAATTTCGATTATTTCATTGAACAAAGCATTACTAGAAGTCTGACTAAAAATGACTTTTGCTACTGACACCAAAAAATAATAAACCCAACGACCGAAATTGACTTCCACTACTGATTTTGACTATGTAGTAAATTTTCTTTGTCAGAATTGATTTTTTTCTTCTACTGACACCAAAAAAACAATTGACGTCTGACTAAAAATTTACTTCTACTACTGAATTCAAAAATAATGAATCTTACAACGCAAGCTGACTATTACTACTGATTTCGAGTATATAGTAAATTTCGAGTTTTAGAATTTAATTTCAACTACTGACATGAACAAAAAAATAATTTACGTCTGACTAAAAACTGACCTTTACTACTGAACCCAAAAAAAATAAACCGAATGTCCGAAATTGACTTTCGCTACTGATTTTGATTATATAATAAATTTTGAGTGTCAGAAATTAATTTCTTCTATTGAAATGATCAAAGCATCAATTGACGTCTGACTAAAAATTACGTTTACTGATGAACCTCAAAAATAATTAATCGAACGACCAAAATTTACTTTCATTACTAATTTTGAGTATATAATAAATTTCCTGTGTCAGAATTTAATTTCTACTAAAACAGCAGTTGACGTCTGTCTGAAAATAACTTTAACTACTGACACTAAAAATAATAAATCATAAACTATAACTAAAGTGAAGAATTAAATTTTTATAATTCAAAAATTTATTTTTTCATTTTAATTAGAAAGAGTTAATTTAATTAGGCTGTTTCCGTTTCTTTTATTTACTTTGTTTTTGTTTGCCTTTTGTAATTAGAAGTCAACTATGTTTGTAAATAATCTGTTTGGGATGTAAATGGAAAGTTTCAGTTTGCAGTACCAATTGGCATCGTCTTGATTGCACTTGAAAGCATTCCCTAGCTCAATTTTCTCTAAACGAGGTAAGATTCGACACTCGTTTGATTAACGTGAGCCAATCAGGCAATCAGTTACCAAGTTTCGAATTGATCTAACCAGAGCGTGCACAAGTGACTTGCTAATAATGACGCAGGAGTGGGAGAAGCGTCCCCCCACCACGCCGGCACTTCCCCCCTCTCCTTCGTTCTCCTCTCAACGCACTATTGTATTAAAAATAATTCATTTTACTTGTTTCTTTATTTTATTATTATTTTTACTAATTATTTTTCTAATTTAGGTATTTTATTACCAAACAAAAAAAGGTCTTACAAAACAGCAATTAATAATTATAACAAAATTAATAGTGATAATAAGAAATTAAATTTATTACGATACAATTATTGATCATTATTATTATTAACTAGCTAAATGTGTGGTTTATTCTCGTCTGATGCATAAACATACTTAAAAACATTTTTCATTTTCATATTAAATTATATTTTGAAAATAAAAGTAAAAATTATTATAAGCAAAAAAAGGTTAAAAATTAATTGAATTTTCAAAGAGTAGCGTTTATAATTTTCATAAATAGATGAATATTAAAGTTTTATAAAATTTCAATTTTCAATGAATTTCATTAGAAATTTTAAAGATTGCTTAGGCTTTTAAAAATTTTATTAATTCAAATTCTTCTAAAAATTGTTAAATCTTTTAATACATATTTAATTAATTATTAAAAATAGTGGATTTATAGACGATTTTACTCAAAAACATTTTTAAAAAATTGAATTTTAGAAAAATTATAACTGATTGCATAAATTCAATTATTTCCAAAAATAATCAAATTCTTTTTCAAAATTCAATTATTTTTAAAAATTTTAATAAATTTCTTGTCAAAATTCAATTTTTTTTTGAATTTTTAATAAAATTTTTGGCAAAATTTCAAATAATTTCCAAAAATTTTCCTCAATTTTGTATGAATTCTATTATTGAAAATTTTTTTATAAATTTCTTCGCAATAATTTAATTATTTTCATTAAATAATAAACTTTTGTTACAGTGATTGAATTATTTTCATAAATAATAAAATTCTTTTTAGGAATTTGATTATTTTCATAAATAAAACTCATTGCAGAATTTCAATTATTTTTAATACAATTTTAATCCAATTCCTCGAAAAATGTAATTGTTCTTCAATTTTATTAAAAATCATCAAAAGAAATCAATTATTAAAAAAAATTTTTTGATAAAATTCTTTATGAGAATTCAATTTTCAGAAATATTTAATTATGTAATAAATTATTTATTTTTGCATTTAAATCATTGAATTCTCG